>JAKTRH010000099.1:0-51150 GCA_030579575.1 Sporopachydermia lactativora
TTTTTTTTTTTTTTTTTTTTTTTTTTTTTTTTTTTTTTTTTTTTTTTTTTTTTCATTTTTCCTTCTTTTTCGTTCTTCTTTTCGTTTACTACTATTCCCTTAGTACGCTGATTGGACTCTTTACTCTCTCTTCCCACTCAAAAATCCCAATATGTATACCCATTTACCTCTCAACTGACTTCTCCTGCTTTCCTTCTCTTTTTCCCTCTCATTGCTCATCCCTTTTCCAGATACACTTCACAATTACAGATTTCTACTATTCTTATCTTGCAGATTGCTATTTTCCCTCTTCCTTTCTTGTCATTCCATCCTTGTTCCTCTCTCTCTACTGTACACAATCTTCTATCTACCCATTTTTCCGCCTATCTTCTTCCCGAAGCACAGACGATAAATGCGACAGCATCGCTAACGACGGCATCTCCCCGGACGGCGACGACGGGCCCGAAACTGCCGTCTTCAAAGGCGGCAAAGTCGTCCCCTCGGCTCCGCTGCCTGCCGCGTCGATTCCTCGGTCCAAATGCAGATTCCGCAAAGACGGTAAATGCACAGCAGGTTTCATACTGCCTGAACCAGCTGAACCAGCGGAAGGCACTGGAATAGCCGAAGATGCCGAAGCTGCCGAAGCTGCCGAAATAGCTGCCACAGAATCTAACCCCGCCATCGCCGACACTGCCGAAGAACTGCCAAACTCCCGTGCTTGTAACCTCGGCGAATGAGCCGGTGTCACTAACGGAGTATGCTCGGGAGTGCCACGCAGCGAAAAAGACACGGCAGGCAGTAAATTCGGTGACGACGGCACAGTTCCAGACGGAGAATTCGGCCGAGACCTCTTGGGTTTGTGGTGAGTGAAAGGATCGTCTTCATCGTGCAGCCGAGGGCCTCCAGGCGGTTTCGGCTTCGGCAGTGGCGTCATCCGCTGTAAAGCGGAAAGAGAATTCAGCGGATGCGGGTGCAGTGAGCCTGAGGAGGCTGAAGTGGCTGAATTGGTTAAACTGGCTGAAACGGGGATCGGGCTGGTGGCTGAGGACAGCGGGGGCAGCGGGCCAGCGGGCAGTGGCGGCAGTTGCTGTGGCGGCATTCCCGGTTTAGAGAAATATGCCGAGAGAGAAGAAAGCGAGCGGGAGCCTCCGAGGGGCTCGGCTTTCACGCGGGCCAGCGGGGAAAACGCGGGTAAATTGTGTGGCGCAGCAGTATTAGATGGGCCGGAAGGGCCGGAAATACCCGAAGGACCGGAAGCGGAGAATCCCGGCAGCGAGCCGTCCATAGTTTCCTTTTCCAGCTGTTGAGTGGCGGCAGAAGCAAGCAGATTGAAATCCGCAAAAGCGGAACGCGGCGGGCCGCCGGCTAGCAAAGAAGCCACAGAAGTAGCAGCCGCAGAAGGCGGGGAAACCGCTGGAGACGTCGGGCCGGACGTCGGGGCGGATTTGGGAACGAGCACAGAAGCAAGAGAAGCCATAGCATTTGTAGGCGGGGAATTCGGCAAGTTGGGTGAACGCGGGGAATGCGGGGACTGCGGGGCCGAGGAAAACTCTGGTTTGACGGGGTTGGCGGGGTTGGCGGGGTTGGAGGGGTAGGCGGAGCTGCGGGGCGCCACCGAGGGGTTCAAAGGGTCCTGCCGAGATCGGAGATCGAAATCGGATGACGGATGAGTGGAATCAAACGTTTGTAAATCGGTTGAAGACTTTGATTTCATTTTAAACGTACCAAAGGATTTATTCTTCCGAGAATTTGGATTTGTGTGAATTCTAGAATGCCGAGTTAACTCATCGGAACGGGAAAATCTTTTTGTACAACCGGGGAAAGTACAAACGTGTGGTTTCTCACCCGTGTGAGTTCGGATGTGCCGAGTTTGGTGTTCTAATCTGTGGAACGCTTTGTCGCAGATGGGGCATTTATAAGGCCTGGGCGCCTCAGTGGCGTCGGGCTTCGGGTTCATTGTGCTCATATGAGCTGCGGGGGTAGGAGGTTAAGAGGTTAAGAGGGTGGGGATGGCAGTGTGGCTGAGGTGGCTGAGGTGGCGTAGGGTGAATAAAAACCGAGATGAGTTGTTAGGTGAGTTGCTAGATGAGATTATTGGTGTTCTCGGTTATCTGATGAGCTGATAGGATAGTAGGATGTGGGCTGAAGATGGAAATAACAGCTGCTGATAGAAAAGTCGCTGATAGAACAGTTGATAGAGCAGTTTTCAATATAACACTTCTGTTGATATCCTGCTAAAACCCAGACGTTCCCGTAGAGAATGTGACTTTAGTTGAGGGCTTCTTGCTTCTTTCTTGCTTTTTCTCCTCTTTTTCCTCTCTTTTTCCTTCCTTTTAGTCTCCCTTACTACCGCTTATCTGCCTGTTCTCTAAATACAGTGATTATTCAAGCAATCAGCCTTTCAAGCCTCATATACTTTTTCTTTCCACAATCTTCCGTTTTTTATCTTCTTTTCCTTCCTTCTTTTCCTTCCTTCCTTCTTTTCCTTCCTTCCTTCTTTCCTTCCTTCTTTCCTTCTTTTCTTCTTCCTTATTTCCTTATTCCACCGGACGTTATTCCTCCTTTTCGGCGGCCTCTCAGCTGTCCTTCTGCTCACTTAATACTTCGTTTCTCCTCCGTTATTCACACAATCTTCCAATCTTCCAATCTTCCAATCTTTCAATCCTTCTCTTTCTCTTTCCTTGATACCGGCTGTCAGATTCGCTAAACAGCCCTCCAGTACGTATAAAAAACAAGCAGAAAACAACAGGAAACAGTGGAATTTCCTCAAGATAAAACTCCATTCATATTTCGCTTCCCTGTCTCCCTTACAGCCTGTAAGACACGGGAAGAAGCCGACTGGGGAATGGAGAAAAATCATAAATTTTTTCGATGCCAAATAAAGTTGGTTCTCCACTTTTTCGGGCTTTCCTGTTTTGGAGGGTGTGTGTGGCGCAGGTGGCGCAGTAATTCAAGGGGGGGAATAGAGAGGTGAACAGTGGGGAGGCAGTAGAATAGCAAGGAAATGAGGTATTGAAGTCGCGTAAAAGCCTGGAGACGGCAGGCACCGTGCTTATATAGTCTCTGAATAGCTGGATAGTCGCGATTTGGTGGTTTTATACCCAATTTACGGGCTATTAACCCGTTGAATACTTATGAATACTTCCTATGTATTCCATCTGAACCCGCCGGGGAGTCGCGAGATAATTGTGGGGGGTTACGTACACGGCCGCAGGTGTGTACGTATACGTACACCGTTAGCGGCGGGGTGCACAGCTGGAGTGTATAAAGAGAAGAAGCGAAAGAAGCATAATACAATTATATAGAAACAAGGGAAATACGGGGTTTTCCACGTCATAATAGAAGAATACATATGTCAAGGATTGTCAGGTTGCTCACCCGCTGCGCCGATTGCCCGCTCAAAACACCAAACTACCGACCCTTCCTCTCCGGAGTTGCCTGATGTTTTTCCGGGGAACACGACGTGGGTGTACGGAACTCAACTGGGGGTGAACGTACAGAAGGAGGATTCCCAATGCGGAAATCCTGTGGCTCAGTCGAGGGGAATGTGGCACAGCGTGGAGTAACTGTGAGGAGAATTCCAATTTGGGGTAAAAGCGGCGCAGCACAGCGGCTTAGCGGCTGGCTGTGGTGTCTTACGCGGCGGGTTGGCCAGTCGGGGTGGCAGCAAAGGCGGCGGAGGGCTGAGAAGGCAGCGGAGCCATCGTAGGAGAAATCAACGAAATCAAAGAAAGCGGGGAAACGGGGAAACGGGGAAACGGGATCTGGGAAGGGCTATTCGGTGGTAGAAGGCTTCGGAATTTACAGTATCGGATGTGAAGATCAAACGGGAATAAAGGATACCATGGATAAATGGAAAAGGGCCGGGAATGAAAGAAAACGGGAGCAAAAGAGAGGTGGAAATAGATGGAAATGGAGATTTACGAGCTACGATAGTCTCATATATAATATATGAAGATGATAATAAATATCCCTGAATAGTGGGCCTACAATTGAATAATATAACTGTCTGATCACATCAGATGTGGAATTCACCAGTATATCTATCGTATTATTCTCATATATTCTCGGTTTTATTCTCATTTTTCCGACTATTTGCCGATCGGATATTCCCGAGCTTTTTAAGGGCTGACAACCGAGGGAAATATGTGAGATTTAAAGACAGACATCAGAGGTGAAAACTGAACAAATGGCTGTCAAATCTCACTTTTGAGCCACATTTCTGCATTTTCCTGAATATCCGAGAACTCGGCAGCCTGCAAAAATAGTATATTTATACGAATTACCCCGTTTAATCTCGGAGAAAGTGCAGGTTTTTCCGTAAATTTCAGATTTCGGGCATTTCGAGCAGTTCGGGGAATCCCCTATAGTTTCCGCTATTCTGGAAATTTCGGAGATCATCTGAAATGCCGAGATTTTCACATTTTTCGGATCTTCAAATCTCATCGTTTCGCTTATAATTTTATAGAAATTTACAGCAATTTCAGCCTATAAACTCTCTGTAAGCTCAAATCAACTGCATTTCAGATCTTTCTGTTGTATTCGGCTATTTAGGATATCACATTTTCCTTCATTCTTCCTCTTTCTTCCTCTTTCTTCTTTTTTCCCCCAAAATGTCATTTGTAGAATTCACCGAAGTTCACTCGGAATATCCGCTTAAAGCGCACTGCCGATTCCCCGACTGCCGAACGAAAATAATGGAAATTCCGTCTCAAAACTGCGTATCTGTCATTGAAGGCCCACAAATGCTGCTTCCGGGGAAAGAATTCATCGTTGTGGCTGACGCATTTGATTTTGATAATATTACCGTTTCCAAACCGACGGGTATCGGAACGGCTCGGATATTTCAAAGTACAAACTCGGAGGATTTGGAAAATTCGGATAATTTAGTGAATTCCGAGATTGTCAACCCTACACGGTATTTATTCTGCGGTGAATGTGAAAAAGGTCCGATAGGTTTTGCAACTGATGATGCGCGATTTCCTTTCCTTCTCCACAGATTATCCGTTTCCTACGCCACATAACGCCACCTACGCCACCTACGCCACACGCCACACGCCACATTTAACTAAATACGTTACTTATCCCATCTAAGCCACATAGTAATGCTCACACAAATTATGAAGAAACACCTCATCTCCAACTTGTACAATTCCGCCTTCTCCTTCATATACAAAATTCATCCCAAAGCAGGGAGAATACGGAGACCCCGCATCAACTCTGCGGTACTTCTGCATCGTTTTATACGGTTCCCTCGTTGGTTCAAACTGTCCTTTGCTTACATTCACTGTTGTCACCTGACAGCGGACGTTTCGGCACGTCACATGGCACCGTAAAGACCCAATTGTTAATTGTTTCCAGTTATCCTCGGCAAAAGGTGCCCAATCAGGGTTATCAATAACAATATTCGGCCGGAAATTCCGAGCTGTGACGCGTACATCTGATTCTATATCCCCTAAACGCTTATTTAGATCCTTTAATGACTGAGTAGTAACGAAATTACCCGGGTATCCGTCCTGGAAGTTTGTTGTACTTTTCCCGCGCTCGGAATTAGGGAGAATTCCTTTGTAGACGGCACGTCGCTGTTGTGGGAACAGCAGGACGGTTCCCTCGGGGAATCCGACGTTTTGAATGAATTTCGGCCCGATAAGTTCCGGTTTGATGACTTTGCATGTGATTATATCACCCCAAATGTCGATTGTAACGGAATCGGGCAGGAAATGCTCTTCCTGGGGCTCTAAAGGAATGGTTACGCTGTCTGTATCGGGGAAATTGAGTATCAAATCTCCTGATTTGCCGTCTTTGCCGTCTTTAGAATCGATAAACTGTTTCTCCTCAATTAAAGGAGTGATAAGAGCCATTTTCGGGTTCTCTCGTTGCGTCAGGATAGTGTGGGAATTGGGTTTTGCCTCAGTTCCGGGCTTCGGAGTCGGAGTTGGGTGCGCAAACATATATAAACGATCATATTTAAACCCATTACTGTCTAAGGAGCATTTCTTTAGTGAAACTCCTCTTATAGACTTAATAGGGTGCACGTAAATCTCGGAAATGCGGCCAACGGGTTCCGTTTTGCGGAAGATATTAGTTAATTTGTAATACAATTCGCTTACGACGCGTTGACTACGGGATTTCGGCATAATACGGCCAGAATGTGTAGCAGGGTGTACAGCAAAGTAACCAGCAGCATACACGGCTGCCAGAGCCGCTAGAAAGCCGAGGAACAGCGCAGTTCCGACTTGAGTAGCGGTTGTCATTATGACAGGTTTGGAGTTGCTATACTAAAGTACTATAGTACTATAAAACGTACGAGTATATAATAATTGCTATATATCCTGAAGCAGAGATTTGAAGTATCCGGAAGAGTATTAAGCTGTGGGGTTGTTTAACTGTTCTAAGGCTGGGCTAAGCTGGGCTAAACTCTTCCAAACTGTGTCATGTCAATTTTCTCGGTGGAAGGAGGAATGTTAATCAGAACCCTGGGGATATCAGTGAAGGGCAATTGGCGATACGATTTTTCTGATATTCAGTCTTATCCAGTGACTGATTTACTGCCGGAAAGGGGAAAAATTACAGCCCTGACCCGGGATAGCCTAAACTGGGATAGCCGCAGCGGAGGGAGACGCGAAGTGTGAGGGGGTTAGAGGGAGATGTGATGTTCAGAGGCGCGGGATGAGACTCGAAAGCTCCGAGACGAGAACGATGTGATATGATTGATGACTTGATAGTATCTAATACGTCATGAAAAGATCTTTCAGATATTTCAGATATATCAGATACTGAGATCTCAGCTTGGTGAAGCCGTTGTTCGTGTAGCTGTCGTGTATTTATGGGCTTATGATGTATTTATATTACAGACCATTTGCAAACTATAGACATCTATCTGCCCGAGAAACTTGTAGCTCAAATCTCGTCTTGGACTTCTGAGCTCCGAAAATGCTCAGTGATGACTTGATAATATCGAAAAAGTGATGCAGAGATCTCTTAGCTCCTAAACTATGTATAGCCCTTGTTTATCTAGTTATCAATCTCATGTGTGTATCAAGCCCATGAATAGATACGAAAAACTTACAGATATCCACCCGAGAACTGTGTAATAACTCATTCTCGTCTAGCACATCCATCTCTGCCCACGTAGGATAGTTTCCGTGGTCCACTATTCACAGCAGGCACTCTTCCGACGGAGAGATGACAACCCACGGTAGATATTTCTCCGAGGACTCGAACAGCTTCGATTACCACTCTGGGTATGACATATCACATGCCTGGTTCCATCAAAGGAAGCAATCTACACGTAAACGATCGACAGTTTAAGCATAACTGAAATAAGGTATGCTTAATGCTGAAACGAAAAGTGAAAATCTTTTCCAGCCTGGGAACGGCATACTCCATAATAACCACTGTTCTGGAATTTTCCCTAATCACGATACTTTGGCGATGGTACCACTGAGTAGCAGAACGGCGGTGCCTGCCTTAGTAGTTACAACTACTCAGCACCTGAAAAGTGTCCGTCATGGTCCCGGTAGCAATAACCATTAGAAATCACCATTCTCCGTTCCCCACACCGCTTTACCAGTGCAATATCAGGCAACTGTGGGAATGTCATAGCAACGTTAGGTCTTCAATGGTTAACATTAATACTCAATAATACTCAATTCCTTCTATTGTATGCGTGTGGCTGACGGAAAACCTAACCAGCCAAACGGTTTTGACCGTTTTCAACCCTTTTCGAAACTGAGTTTCTGTAGAAAAGGTTCAATAGCGCCGTTTACTTCAGTTCCATTCTACTTGACAACCGGTACCATTTCCCTATTCTGCTCCTTCACGGCTGTCAACTTTATGCTCTCTCCTTCACTGGGTAATCCCGAAACCCCGGGAACAGTCAAACCACACCGTTTTCCGCTTCTCCATTGGATCATGGAAGCTACAACTACCTTTAGCTCCCACCCATTATACTGCCATTTGCGAGTATCACCACTGTTTTCCTTTAACCTTTACGGTTACCTCATTTCGTCTTCATTCATTTTCCGTCTGAATTGGGCACATCTTCGCTTTTCACAGCATCAGCACGGCTGCATTATACCCTCCATCTCATTGCTCCATATTCATCAACAGCAGTGAATACGCATTGCAAACTACGCCAATTGACCCAGTAAACACACCAAATACTCCAAAATAACTCACCAGTAAACCCCATTTAAAAAAATAATATTTTTTCAGTACTCAATCGCCTTCTTCCTTTGCTTCTCCCACCGTTAAGAGCTGCACCTCCTCGAACATTGCGTCTCCCCTCGCACACCTTGACGGTATTTCCTCGGAACTTTATTTTGCAGCATCCTTCCATCACCTTGCTGGTTACATCAATTTTTTCTCTCTCGCAACTGAGAAATATTTCTTAGGCCGCACCTGAAGGAGTATATGAAGGCGGTGGTGTGCATTGTTTGAAAGAATTGTATTGACGGTTGAATGAGTCAGCTGAATTTTGCAGAAGTCAAGCCTGAAAACTGTATTCCTTCCCGTGCTAGAGTAGTATTACCCCTGCACTTCGGCTCTCCCCTCGGCATTTCCTTATCAGACGGAAAAGACATAATATATCAGCAGAATGCTCAACGAATACGAACAAGTGGCTGCGGCCCTTTTGAGGCGTGATGACGACGACGACGACTGCAATGGAAATGAGTTTGACGGTAGAATCGGAGTAAGAGTTTCTGCTATCTTTGTCATTCTCGTTGCCTCGTTGATTGGTGCTATTTTCCCAGTTTTAGCATCCCGCAACAGTAAGATTCCCTTCCCGAAATGGGCCTGGTTTGTCTTCAAGTACTTTGGTTCCGGTGTCATTATTGCTACCGCTTTCATCCATCTGTTGGACCCTGCCACTGAGAGTTTGGGCAGTGACTGTCTGTCTGAGGGATGGCAGGAGTACCCATACGCTTTTGCCATTGTTCTCATTACTCTGTTCCTCATGCTGATGCTGGAATTTGTTTCTGAGTACTATATTCACAAGGCTGACCCGGTTGCTCTTTTGCAGAACAGCCCTGACGTTGGTGATGATGTGGAGAGAGGATCTGAGACTAAAGATGGTGCCGCTATTAATGATACTGCTTCTGAGCCTGAGGGATTCAGAGATCAGCTTGTTTCTATCTTCATTTTGGAATTTGGTGTGATCTTCCACTCTGTTTTCATTGGTTTGGCTCTGGCTGTGTCTGGTGAAGAATTCAATACTCTGTACGTTGTCCTCGTTTTCCATCAGATGTTTGAAGGATTCGGTTTGGGAACTAGAGTTGCTGAAGCCAACTGGC
Organism: Sporopachydermia lactativora; assembly: GCA_030579575.1. Classification (NCBI taxonomy): domain Eukaryota; kingdom Fungi; phylum Ascomycota; class Sporopachydermiomycetes; order Sporopachydermiales; family Sporopachydermiaceae; genus Sporopachydermia; species Sporopachydermia lactativora. The sequence goes on from JAKTRH010000099.1 coordinate 9,276, forward strand.
CTCATGAGAAGAGATTTGTTCCTTATATTTTAGGATTGGGATACGCTTTGTCGACTCCTATTGCTATTGCTATTGGATTGGGTGTCAGATTCTCTTATGCTCCTGGATCTTCTACCGCCCTTATCACTAATGGTATCTTTGATTCCATTTCTGCTGGTATTTTGATTTACACTGGTATTGTTGAGTTTATGGCTCACGAATTCTTCTATTCTGATGGTTTCAGAGTCAATGGTGAGGAGAGTCTGAAGAGAAAGATTCTTGCTTGGATTGTTATGGCCGTGGGAGCTGGTTTGATGGCTCTGCTTGGTAAGTGGGCTTAAACGAAGAAGAAGTGAGTGAAGTGGTTGACTGAGGGAGTGGTGAGCACTCTGGGTTTCTCTTGTACTTTTCTGTCTTCAGTTGAATGGGCTTGTTCTATGGGTAATGGAGTATTTATAGAGGCGAAAGCCATAATATGACGTTGTCAACTGTTTGGGAGTGTAGGAATGGAGTGTAGGAAGGAAGAAGGTGGAATATTGGAATGGGAGAAGGTTTTGTAAATTGGGAAATGTGACATTAGCATTGGTAGAAAGCAGGGCATGGAATGGTTGGATTTCAGGGGTTGTAGATGGAAATATAGGACTTTAGGGAATTCGGAGATTTGCTCTTTAGAGAACTCGTAAATCTCTTTACAGTCTGACTTTCTGACTGTCGTATCATCTGGTGTTTCAGGTAAAGAAGAGATGAGGTGTCTGTCAATTTGATAAGACTTTAGCTGCTTCCTCCTGATCAAACATTCTGTTCTTTTATTCCCATTCATCGTTCGCCCTGAATCTCAGCCGTTCCCCAGTCTTGTATTGTGGCATATAGTTGATGATGTAATCAGCTAATTGAAACAAGGATTCGATTTTCTTTCAGATTACGTAATCTTTTTTCAATATTCCGAATCTCGGTGAGGGCCCGAATGGCCTGGAGCCTCGAAGCCTCAATTATCGTATTATATCTTATATTATCGTTCACTCATCTCCTCGTTCTTACTGGTGTTTTCTGTTTTTCATTTCTTGACTCCGGTGCCCTGCTTAGGTGGGAATTCTCCGCGGGATCCGTCGGGATTCACGCAGGTGCACCACTGTTCCTTCGGGGCGACGCTCATAGCCGAGGGGATGTGCATCCCACAACCCCACCAAGTGGCTCCTCCTGTAGTTGTTAGTAAATATTAAAAGATTTGATGGTATAATTAAGATTATTTTTGATGTGTATTTCGTGTATTTTTCCCCACTTACCGCATGTTTCGCACGTTGCTGGTTTACACATATTGAGTGAGTATCAGTGATTCAGAAAGCTGATTTTATGATGCTTCTTTTCAGGAAGTTGATGTTTCCTTAATTTCCGTTTATCTGCTGATAAATTCGAGTAATTATTCAATAAGGCTATATTTCCCTTGAATTCTCTGGGTTTTTTATATTGATAATCCTCTAGAGGACGTATAATTCTTCTTTACTTCCGTCTTCTGCTGATTAAATACTCCGAGAAGTGAAAATCGTAAAGTCTCATTACGACGCAATGATATCAGAAGGTGATATCGGGAGTGAGTGATACTTGATGCAAAAGAGGGGAAAGTGGCAATAAAACGGCTGTTAAGCTGTGGAATCATAGTAGAATTGTAATATAATATTGCTTTTAAATTAGTATATGGTGTGATATGTGTTGTAAGAGTCGGTGGAAGGCTGACTAGATAAGCCGAGTACTGCAGTTGAATATCTATCGGTAGAGATTCCTTTACTCATGATGAATTTGATGATATTTCGTAGACTACGGACTACTATGTATTACATTGATCATAAATATACTAAAATATCATATGATTTTATATAATAGATAGGATAAACGGCAGTAGAAGTAGGTAATGGTCAAAAGTGATCCAATATCTATAAGAGAAAACAGTAGTAATAGCAAGGCATATCATTGCTCTATCAGATGTACTTCATTCCTTTATGTTCATCTGTATGATTCTGAGTGTCCTTTAGTAGCAGTCGTTATGTCTATAGTATCTCATCTTTGAGTATCGCTTCGTTCTTATAATACATTACATTACGTTAAGAGGGAGGGAGCAAAGGGTGTAGGAAGATTGTCAAGTCGTTCTATGTAATATATTGTATATAGCTGGGCAGTTATGTATTCTACTTGTCTGTATTGCAATAAACAAATCACATTTCAACCCCTGTATTTTTACTGTTTCCTCTTCTCTCTTCCTCATCCTTTTTTCCTTCACCCCCTATCATTTCCCATCACCACTTATCATTCACCTCTTCTACCCTACAATTCCTATATCCCTCTCAATGCTTCTCCTTCCTAGCACTTTATCACCTCTCCTTTCTACATCCTTCTTCCTCAGATTTTTCATGTTCAACCAACTCCATATTTATATCCTCTCTACGACCTTCCAGATTCTATCAGATAACCAATTTTTTGATTCACTACCTCAATCTACACCATCATTCCTACTCTTCTTTCTTCTCTTTCGCCTTCCTCTGTTCCTCCAAAAACTCCTGTTCTTCCAACAGCAGCTCTTCTTCATAAGCTTCTAAATCCAGATTCTCCTGAATATTCCACAACCCTGCATACACTCCTCCTTTGTTCAACAACTGAGTATGCGTACCTTCCTCTACCACATGTCCCTCTTTCAATACTATGATCTTATCGACATCAGCAATGGTTCTCAGCCTGTGAGCAATCGATACATTAGTATTCTCCTCCCGGGCGAAAACTGTGCGAATAGTTCTCAGCAGAGACTGTTCAGTATGAGTATCTAAAGCGGATGTTGCCTCATCGAAGAACGTGATTGGTGCTTTCTTGAGCAATACTCGCGAAATAGCCAATCGCTGCTTCTCTCCGCCAGATATCATTAACCCTCGTTCTCCTACGATAGTGTTAACCCCGTCAGGGAGTTCGGCAATCAGTTTATCCAGTTTAGCTGCTCGGGCGACTTCCAATACTTCTGCGTCAGACGCTGAGAGATTCCCGTATCGGATATTCTCCAGGATCGAATCGTTGAACAGAGGTGTATCCTGTGGTACGATACCAATCTGTTTCCGCAGAGATTCCAGTTGAACTTCTCTTATATCCTGTCCGTCAATGAGAATTCTACCAGCTTGTACGTCATAAAACCGGAACACCAGCCGGAGAATGGTGGATTTCCCTGATCCGCTCGGCCCTACGATTGCTACTTTCTTACCGGCAGGAATAGTGAAAGAAGCATCTTTCAGAATCGGCCGTTCCGGATGATACCCAAATGTCACATGCTCAAATTTGATTTCTCCGCCAGTTCCGGCTTTCAGCTTCAACGGCGGAGCTCCTGGTACGTCTTTGATTTTTACTTCTACTTTCTGCAGTTTGAACAGCGTCTCCATATCCAACAGACTCTGCTTCAGTTCTCTGTATACAGATCCAAGGAAATTCAATGGGACAGACAGTTGGAACACCAGCTGGTTGATGAGTACGAGATCTCCTACGGTGAGAGCTCCCTGGGCGACTCCTTCGCATGCCAGGTACATCATAGCAGTGAGAGCTGATGAGAAAATGAAGTTCTGGCCGGCATTGAGGAATGCTAGAGACGTAGCGACTTTAATAGAAGATTTCTCATATTTCTGTAAAGCTTTGTCGTATTTCTGTAGTTGGAACTGCTCGTTATTGAAGTATTTCACTGATTCATAGTTAATGAGCGAATCTAATGCTACGGAAGCTGCTTCGTTGTCGGCTTTATTAGCATTCCGACGGAATTTCGCTCGCCACGAAGTCGTACGTATAGTGAAAATGGAATATGCCAGCATAGTAGCAAATGTGAGAGCAGCAAACTGCATTCCATAGTTGTACGTCAAAATCCCGCATACTACAGAGATCTCAAAAGTAATAGGAATAATATGGAACACCATAGCTGTCAATACATAGGAAATACCCTTAGTACCGCGGTCGATAGCTCGCGTAATCCCGCCTGTCTGTTTACTGAGATGGAAGCCCAAATCCAAGTTTAAAAGATGCACAAAAATGTTTCTCGCAACTTGCCGAATTGCCGATTGAGCCACAGATGCAAATATAGCATTCCGAAGCTCACCAAACAACACGGCACCGAACCGCGCAACACCGTAAGAGAGAATAATCGCCCCTACAGCGGTAGGCAGCGTTCCAGCAGCTGACAACCAGTCTACGTTTACAGAGTCAATAATAGATTTGAAATAAAAAGGAACCTGTACGTTCAGCAGTTTCGATCCGATAAGCAAACTCAAAGCCAGCACTACACGGAATTTTGCCCACGGCTGATCCTTCGGCCACAGATATTTCAGCAGAGTCAGCACGATACCCTTTTGGTCGATTCCCGGTACTTCGTCTAACGCTAAAACTGATGGAGGCTTTTTCGAGCCCGGTTTAGCTGGAACAGCAGGGGAAGAGCCGACAACTGGTTTTACAGAATCTGCGGGCTTTCCAACGCTGTTTGCCGAAGCGACCTGTCGTTTGCCCGATTTTTCAGCCGAGGAATTCACCGAGAACCCGCGTCGGAGTTCGTGAGACAACCAGACGTTGGAACGCCATGGTGTTGAATTCCGAAGCGGAACAGACGACGGCAAAGCCAGGGCTGAGCGAGCGGAGATGTTCGGCATTCCCGATACCACGGAAACTACTGGGATCGTCGGCGCAGCCATGCCGAAGCGGCCAGCGGCTCGCAAACAGGTTAGCATGACTGACGGTTGATTTACAGGTACAAATTACGGTTAAACTCGCAGTCAGTGGCAGTCAATGGCAGTCAGCGGCCGTTCACCGCCATACCTTAGCAGTAGGTAGCAGAGTTTCTGTTGGAATTGACGCTATTCAATCACGGTATATTACAGAACCCCCATTCGATCGACCGTATTGCTCATCAATATGCGAAAGGGGTTATTTGGTATTTTAATACTTTCCTGAAATTTACCGTCCTCGGAGCTTCGCAACTCGTTTCGCGGCTGCACGTGATGTATAACCATAACCATAGTGGCTAAATTCACTCACCTAATAGGCGAATTACGCGGAGGTTACGGGACGTAGCTGAGGCTGAAACGGTCTGGAGAGCCAAATTCGGGGGTTCAGGGCACGCAGACGGAAAGAGAGGGTGGCATAGAGCGTGCCGTCTCCGTACCGGTGGGGTTTAGGCAGTGGTAGCGGCCCGCAGGGCAATATAGGGTGGACTTCTTGCTTGAGGTATAAAATGATTGGTAGCAAAGTGAGACGTGAGGGTTATATGATGACGTCATCGGTAATTAGTTAAGCGATGTTCGGATAAACCGATGAGTGTGAATTTTTCGGATAGTTTTGCCGATATTTTCGGTATTTCGGAACCTCCAGTTTAGCTGAACCTGCTATGTTATTGTTTTATATACATAAAATGGTCTATTCGGCACTGTTACGATGCCATGAGAGTCCTGTAGTTAGAAACTATCAGAATTTCAGTTTTTGAAATCTGACATTTCGGTTAGAATCTCGGGTATAACTATACTTTTATTTTCTTTGTTTTTCTTGCGCTTCCTTCCGCTTATTGGGTATAGTAGTGTTTTTTGCGGTTGCCCTGCAGCCCGCGCGGGTTGTTCCGTCGCCCTGGCCTGTCATTCCGCCTCGGCTTCTCTGTATTCCTATACTTCCCACGATCTGTAGCGTATATAGGCTCTCCAGTAACGACAGGTTCCGTCCCCATATCTATTGACATATCTCCTGTAAACCCTCCGTTATCTCTGCCGTGAAATCTTCCGGGGAATGGCTTAGGGGTCTCCTCGATGTACCCTTCTCCCTCGGTATACTGAGCAAACTCTTCGTTATACCGTACTGGAGACAATTGCCGATCCCGGCGTTCGGCGTACAGTTGTTCGTCCCGTGAGCGGAACGTCGGGTCAAACCGGACAGGCGGATATACTGGCCCGAGCGTTGGGTCATCAGCTCTGCTGACTTTGTAGTACTCCGGGTGTCCGTAACTCGGGTATCCTGGGTGTCCATTCGTATGTCTTTCAGGGTATCCGTCCGGATAGCTGTCGGGATAGCCGAAGGGTCCCGTTGACAGGGACGAGCCGGAACTTGGCGGGGCAGAGAAACTAGCTGTGACAGCGGAACCCGCCGAAACGGCCGAAACTGCCGAACCGGCCGAGGCAGCAGTCCCTGGTTCAACTGGATCATCCAGAATCTCCAATTTATCAAGGATATCAAGCTCCTTTTCCCGCAGATAAGCCGTCAGCAGTTCCATAGCTCTGGACGGGTATTCTGCGGGTCCGTCCCGTGGGCAGGCAAGCAGGATCCGATGGAACCCGCCGTGTGTCTGCTTCAGGGGGGAAGTGTAGATTGTAGTTTCGATTTTCCAGCATACTCTAGCAGGGACGGCAAACCTCTGTTGGAATTCCCGACTGTCCAATACGCATTCTGCGAATCTCTGTGGAGCGTAGGAAATGCGGAATTCAAACTGAGAAGCCAGCAGATTTTTTAGCAATTCCGCTGCCTCTTCCGAACTTCGGCCTGGTCCTCGGATCTCTACAATCTGCTCTTCCGTCGGTGGGCCGCAGGGGTACATTACATGAGTTCCGGAAGTCTTTTCTATTTTGTACAACTCCGTCATCCCCGTCATGAGCAGAATCCGCTGCTGGCCGGCAGAAACACGGAGAAAAGTGTTATATTGTTCGTCAGAGAGGTGCTGGACTCTTTCAAGCAATTCCTGCTTTGCCAGTGGGATCTGAGCAGCATTTTTAGCAGGACAGCGGATCACCACGTTATCCATACGACTGTGGGAGTATCCATTGGCTGTAAAACTGCATTGGGTAGAGAATTTAATGAAAACATTGTACTTACGCATTAGTAGTTGGATTAATTGTCCGCCAGTGCCGATAATTTGTTTATGACAAGTTTCTGGGATGTAGAAAGCTGTTTCCGCTGGCATCTCGTCTTCCAGCATACTTAGCGCTGTCGCTGCTGACTGTGGGGAGTCCGCAGCAAGTTGTACGTAGCAGTTATACTCGTTGAAGGGTTCAAATCGGATATTTGCTTGAGTTGCGTTGATAATTCTCAATAGTTTACCGTTTTTCTTACCTGCTAAAAACTCTTTTTGCTCCCTGGCGAGTTCTAATTGGATAATCAGCTTGGATGATGAACTTTGGAGTCGGCTGACGGCCCGTTTGACTGCTGTGGCGGTTCCGACGACCTCCAGGGCTCCGCCGCGGTGTGAAACAAAACATCCAGTGGATGCAACTTGGCTGAGGAAAGATGGCGAGGAATACTGAGCGGAAGCGGAAGGAGTGTAAGAATTCACTGATCGGGCCGACGTTCCGTTAAAATTCCCGTCTAAGCTGTCTCGGGGCCAGCATGTGGCTTTGTAGAATACACAGACGATCCGCATCAGTTCCTCGGCTGTTTTACGGCACAAATCTTCCGAGAACGCTTGAATGCGCACAATGGCACGGCCGGCACCAAGGAAAGGTAGTTGCACAAAGGCACCAAAACGTTCCATTAGTTCTTCAATCTCCGCTTGGCAGTGCAGAAGCAGGAAATCTATTTTCGGCAACGACAGGACAGCGTCGCGAAAGTATGGAGTCTTTTGGCAGAGGATTTCTCGGATGAGGCATTTCGCTGTAGCAACCGCTTCCGGAGTTCCAGAAAGGAAGATGGAAGCCGAAGCAGGCGGCGCAGATCCAGAAGCGGAAGCTGAAGCTGAGGCGGAGGCGGTAGGGTCGGATACGTCAGAATTCACTAAATTCGGTACACAAGAGACGGCATTTCCGTTATTAGAACCTGCAGAGTGTGCCGATGCTTCTGGAATGTGCGAAGTGCCATTTGTACCTTCAGCAAAGTCTGCCGTCGTTTTGTGGACATCCGAGAAGCCGTCAGTTCTTGCCGAGTTTCCCGAGTTTGCCGAATTGGAAGAACAATCGGGATTTGTGCCAATTTCCTCCTCTTTCTGTTCTTCGAGGTTCCGAGACTCTGCCAGCGAGTCAAAAACTTCAGGCATAAGCGACGGGAGGTACAATTTACACTGCGTTTGTGCAGTAATATTCCGAATATTTACTGAATTACAACCCATTACAAAAGGAACTCGTGACAGCTCTACTTTTACGTAATCGACAAATTTGCCGAGCAGCGTTGCGTCCAACGCCACTTCCAGCGCCACCGCCGCGCGCCGAGCCGCGTCCTGATCGCCATATACGTAAAAATGGAATTTTTCAGCCGCAGCGGAAGCCGATAGGAAGTCCCGTTGATACGCAGGGTTGACTGCTGCGCATGCAGTGTCTAAGAAGTTTGTTACAAAGATGGAAACACCATAAAACTGCGCCACAGTGTCTACAACCGAACGGAGTTCGGATCGGATGTTCCGTCGAGCGCCGGAAGCAGTGGATTCTAATATATCTGCTTGAGTTCCGAACCGGATTCGAGAAACTTGCAAGTACTGCCGAAGCAGATGAGATCTCTCCGCGTTTACTGCAGCTGGAGGGCCGCTTATGTGTACAGAAAAGTACCCATCTCGGATCCCGTCAGTAATTATTCCGGCTTTTAAATTTGTGGTCTCGGATGAGCCGTTAATTCGACTGACAGTTTCCAAAATGGGACCCAAATTGTCCATATACAGTCTATCGCCTACTAATTCGGAAATATGGTTAGCGGGGCCGGCCTGTGAAGCTAGCGGGCCGAGTTCTAAAGCGGTAAGCGGCCTGTGGGGTTTCCATAGGCCGAGGGAGTCCGGAGAAGCGTAGAGGATCGCCGGTGCCGAACCTTGCTGGGTTGTAGTCAGTCTGGGAACGGAACTACGGGATGCCGAGTCTGGCGGGAGGAGCAAAGTGTGCGGGAGGGGCAGAACGCATGTTAGTTCGGAGTCGGAAGCCGCAGAAGCCACAGAAACCGCGGAAGCCGCGGAAGCGGGAGACGTTTGTGGTGCCGATGATTCTGCCATAGAACGATTGTGTGGGGTGGGAAACTAAGAATACAAAAAGCGGGAAATATGGCTGACAAATAGGAGATGATAGGAGGATCGCACGTGAGGTTTCTAGCACAGTATTAATGATAGCAAATGAAAGAGCAGAGATAAGAGAGGAGAGAGTGAAATAGCTTTAGCAAAGCATTGAGCGCAAAAAAGGGAATTTCAGCCAGTTATGACATCAAAAGGACGTCTCCAAAATCACGGGCTTTTGCCAGATAGCCAAACCAGGAGGAGCCACAGAATCCACGGAGCCCACGGAGTTTCTTTGCTGCTGTATAACAGAATGAAAGGTATAAGCAGTTCGTTCTTTGCAATATATGTATGATTCAGTTGACTTCCGCTAACTTTACGGGTGAAACCAGGAATCTGTATGGGAATACTCGGAACTTCTTAGTAACTTCAGGAGCTTTTCAACCCGAGAAACGATCCGATAAAACGCCGAACTCGTTATTGTGGTTCCGATCGGAACTCTGTAACGCCGAGCGGTTATGAAAACAGTGAAATGAAAACATAAATCCTGCAGAATCATGCGAGTTTGACGCGTGTTCCTGCAAATGCCTTCTAAATAGGAAATTATTCTTTTTATGGTAGTTGACTTCCAAACCTGGGAGATCTCTTCCTAAACAAGGAAATAACTACCGTATCTGTAAGCATTATACCCGATGGGATCAAAATTTCCCTCCCGCACCAGGCCCTGGTGAGATTTCTCATCTCAGAGAGTGCCGAGCATCAAAAGACAGCAACGAATTGACACTGAAAACTCGAATTTCGAACCAGAAAATCACTTGGGAGACTCAGGCATCTCTGTTTTATATTCCGGCCGGCTCTGCTGCTTTTCTGCCTCCCTCTGGGTCACTTTTAACATGCTTTCCTTTCGCATGGCAGGCTACGCCGGGTACGGTGTAGCTTATTCGCCTTTTTTCGATAATAAAATAGCTGTAGCGGCAGCTGCTAACTACGGACTCGTCGGGAACGGGCGATTGTATTTCCTGGATATCCGTGACGACGGATCGATTGTCGCAGAGTCGGCTTTCGATACGCAAGATGGACTCTTTGATTTAGCATGGAGCGAAGTTCATGAGAATCATGTTGTAGCAGCTAGTGGTGATGGTAGTATTAAAATGTTTGATCGCACGGTCCCGCAGTATCCTGTGATGAACTGGCAGGAACATCAGCGGGAGGTTTTCTCGGTGAATTGGAATTTGGTTGATAAGACTACGTTTGCTTCAGCTTCCTGGGACGGTACTATAAAGATTGTATGTTGAGGTTTTGTTTGACGGTGTTGATAGTGGAGGGTGATGTGGATAATGGGGATATAAGTGGGGAATTTGGTTATGTTTGTTGGTTTCTTTTCTTCCTGTTGTTCCTATGTTTGGAGTTTTATTCAGTTTTGATGTTTTTTGTTCATTTAGGTCAAATTCTGGTTATTTAAAATCACCATTTATTGCTGCTTACTTGAATAGTTGTTTGAATGGATTCTGCACGAGGGTTTTGTTTCTCTGATTGTCGTTTCCGATTTTTAGTCTCTTTTGTTGATTTTCTAGTTGAATATCGAGTGGAAAATATGGGTGGAAGTGTAATTGGAAAGGATATGAGAGAAGGAAATTACAATTGATATGAGAGAAGGAAAATACAATTTAATGGGTAATTAAGGAATTTGAGATATCCCATTGTAATCTTTGTATTCTGCTATGTTGTTTCCTCTCCTTTCTCTGATTCATTTCTCATGCTTTCTCGTTTGTTTGATATTTTACTCTTTTTTCCTTCTATCTTATCGTCTATATATTTACCAGATCAGAGATATCACGAGATATCCTAATATTTTCCTAGTAACTTATCCTAATATCCTCCTAGTAACTTCCCATACTCCATTCCACTCATCACAACCCCAATTCTATCTCTTCCATTTTCTATGTTTCCCCTTCTTCTCTCCATTATTTCCTCATATTTCCTCATATTTCTCATATTTCCTCATATTTCTTATTCTTATTTCTTATGCTAACAACTCAGTGGTCACCAAATCGTCCAACGTCCTTAACAACTCTATCCCCGCAAAAGGATTTCACAACTCCATACTCTCCTCTATCCTCCTACGCCCAAACAGTAAAAGCTCCTCTCTCACAACGGGAAAGAGATAACCCTTCAGCTTCAGCTCCAGCTCCAGCCCAGAATTGTATTTACTCTGTGCAAATGTCTCCACACAGCCCCCAGCAATTGATATCCGCTCATTCCAACTCCCATGTACAGTTATGGGACCTCAGAGCTCCCACACCACTGCAATTGGACTTTGTAGCTCATGCTGGGTTTGAAGTGCTGTCGCTGGACTGGAATAAATACAGGCCGACTATCATAGCTTCAGCTGGTGTAGACAGATCAGTGAAAATATGGGATCTCCGTATGATTCAAGTATTGCATCAGCCACCAGCCGCTGCTCCGTCTCCGGGGTTCCATGCTGTTGGCCCGTCTCCATTGAACGAGCTGATTGGGCATGAATATGCTGTAAGGAATGTGAAATGGTCTCCGCATAGGGGTGACGTTTTGGTGTCTGTTTCGTATGATATGACGGCCAAAGTGTGGAGAGATCAAATAGATGACAAAGCGAGGTTCCTGACGAGGGTAAATCATAGTAAGGGGCTTATTTCTGTGTTTGATAAGCATAGAGAGTTTGTTGTAGGCTGCGACTGGAGTATGTGGGGCGCTGAAGGCTGGTGTTGTACTACTGGGTGGGACGAAATGGTGTATGTATGGAATGCTGGGCAATTTCCTGCAAGGGGGTGAAATATGGAGGTACAGGGGAAATGTAGGAAGAAGCTAATTGAGAAAATGGGACGGGAAACGTAGCTGAAAGGAGTCAGGAGACGAAGATGAAGAATAATGGAGGGTTTTACTATGCCTAATGGTGGTAGGAGTGCTGATAGGAGGCGAATATGCTATCAGCGGATGCAATGGAATATCACAGGTTTTAATAGGAACAAACGGAGAGAATGGGCAGTAGTACAAGCTGATTACTCAGTCTAGTATGGTTGGAATTATCTCTAGTTGTTTTACACATACTACTCAGTGCTTTGAGTTCGTCACGTTGTCATGTGATGGTTTATTATGTTGTCATTCACTTAGTTCCTTAGCCAAAATCCACAATTCCCAATTCTTTTGTTCCAATTTTTATTCCAATCTTTCACTTTTATAACGACTGAGCCCGTCTATGGTTTCCTCCTTCTCAGCTCATTCAAAACCTCTCAGAACTGCTTGAACTGCTGGATCTGCTTGAGCTGTTTGAGCTTCCTGAGCTGCTGCGGCGGTCGGATAAAACGACTGAAACGCTGCCATGCCGATCCAGTTGTTTAACTGCTCCTGTCGCCGGATCGCACCACCATGCAGCGTCCCGAATACACTTGCCACAGCAGCCGCACGGCAGATGATGTGTGGTATCCGTTTGCTGGTCCTGCATTATGAGTGTCGGATGGTGCACCGGCACAGTTTCCGGCTCCGCTTCGGGGGTTGCAGGGATGTAGATATCGTTTCGGATATTATTAATTAGTTGATCGTCCATTTTGGCGAGTAGCAGCGTTTTAAGAGGTTCATACGAGGTTTTTCGTGCTGAGCTCCGAGGAATCGCACAAGAAGTGTGCAATCTACCTACTGGGATGCTCAGCTAGTTGTATATATGCAATTAACTACGTTGGAGAACAAACAACGCATTTCTTCGAGCTCATCGGCTGTGATTTCACTGTAGATTTGAGCTGTCCGGATAATGTTAGGTGAATAGCCTAATTTGGGACTCGGCTACCGATTTGCCTAATTGGGACGGTGATGAGTAGGTAGCGAATATAAGGAAGTAGCAGTGGAAGGGGAAGTGCTTCTCCTATTACTGAATAAAGGGAGAGCTTATAGTGAATTGCGGGGGTATATATGGACAAATATATGAATGATCTGCTTGTATTTGAATGGGTGTTGTGGGTTGCTGCTCGTACTGTTTGTTGCCGTAACTGAGAGAACGACAGAGGTCGTAGTGTCCAGTGCAGGTGTAGAGAAGTCCAACCGCACTGCCGGAAGCGGAAGACGCGTCTTGAAGTGTCAGAGGAGGCTGGACAGGACAGGACTGGACAAATTAAAGCACGGAAGATCAGACAATTATAGTTGAAAGCGGAAGAGACGGAACGGCAACAGATCCGACGGTGTCCGATATCTTTTGACAAGGCTGCGGAACGATGGGAGCTTCCGAGAGGATTGCCTAACGGACAGCGACTATTATGGGAATATTACTGGGATTAAGGTTCTCTCTGCAGATGATGTGCTCGAGGCTGTCATCAGAAGATTTGCGATTCATATACATTTAGTTTGGGTATACGCGAGTAGAGGCGCAAGCAAGTTACAGGATAAAAAGAGCGTGCATTAATAGTTAGAAGGACTCAATATCTCAATCATTAGCAGCAGAGATACCTTGGTTGTAGGGATAACATTGTTCAGACCCATCATGCACTTCCTTGGAATGTGCATATTCGTGCATGATGAGGCTGTCCGAACTTTCCTTCCTGCTATTACGTGATGAAAGAGAGCAAATAAGCTACGCCTGGCTAGAACACACGTTATTTTCACTCGTAATGAACAGGAGAGTTAGTTCTGGGCCCTTTGAATATCTTGGAATTACCGAACTACCATGAATGTTCTATTTTTATACTTGCTACCCCGGATTCTTCTGACGCGACGCAATTTGCTGTGGGACTCTTCGGGACATCCCATGGCTGAGAGGAGACCCGAAGTGCCGTCTGAATGGAGACGCGAAAATGCGAATGAACGGAGTTTTCTCGGCAATTCCGAAGTGATTCCGTGGGTAATGAGGATATAATGGTGAGAATATAATGGAATAAACATGGAAAAACCTCTCAGCGGATCCTTATATCGTTTATAAGTCACACTTAATCCTCTTCTGCCGTCCTTTCTCATCTCCGGCCATTTTTCACTCTTATTTTCATCTTCCATCCTCCAGCGTTCAATTCAACTTTTACCATTTTCTCCTCCCCTCCCCTCCCCTCCCCTCCCGTTCTTCCTACATCTAGAGTAATAAATCTTTAATTATATAGCGCGGCTCTCCTCAATTTCACCTATACTTTTAGCTGCTTCAATTCTTCGATTCCACCACCAAACTCATCTCAACTCATCTCAACTCACCACAACATATCCCCTTTCCTCAGTACTTCTACTGGCTCGTAGCTCTCGCCATTTCAATCAAACGCTTAATCCCCACCATCCAATGGCCCGTCTCATTGCTGCGGTTCACTACAATTTGAATATGCAATTCCAAAGCTTTAGCGTAGTCTCCAGCAGCCAATGATTGACACAATTCGACTAAATCTCTCACAAGTTCTGAGCTCAAATCGTCGTTATTCAAATGATCAAACAGAATATTCAGCCGTTTCTCTACGTCTGCCAGGTGTTTAGCGTATGTTTGCGGAATCTTCGGACGCACATGAGCCACTTGTTGCTCTAAAATTTGAACAATTGGCTGTGCAGCGGTTGGAATATGCGATCGGTCTCCGCTCGGGTACCTCGGCTTAGGCGCAGCTGGCGGCGTAGCTGGAGTCGGTGGCGTAGGTGGCGCAGCAAAAGAACTTGTCTGCGAAGCAACCGGTGGCGCAGCAAAACTACTAGTCGGTGGCGCAACCGGTGGCGCAACTGGTGGCGCAGCAGGTGAACTTGTTACGCCATACTGAGCCATTCCAGCCGGCACAGTGCCAGGCGAAACTGCCGCTCGGTACGCAGCCCCCTGTGGCGCATACGGATTAGCTGGTGGCGGCGGAGGCACAGCAGGCTGCAACGGAGTCTGCGCGCCTCCAGGCCGAGGCGGAATAATGCTCTGAGACGACTGCGGCCGCGGAATAGCCGGCGGAACCACGGTGGGAGGCTCCTGAGCATACGGATTCAGCGGTGGTGCAGTTCCTTGCCTCGGGATTTCCCCCGCTGTACGGCCAGGCGGCCCGGCAGCCGGTGGCGGGAACGGCGCCCCCGCCTGTTGCAGCGGAGCACGTGGCATCGCAGCAGCAGGCGGCTCGTACGTGTTGACCCGCGCTGGGGCGGCAGCGCTTCTTCGGGAAGCGGAAGGCGGCAATTGCGACGGCAAATCGTTCCATCCGGCATCCGATTTCGGCTTAGCCGCACCAGGAGGCGGTGGCGCAGTCGCTGGGCTACCGGGGGCTGCCGACGCCACAGGAGACGTGGCAATAACCGGGCGCGGACCAGGAATGTTGAAACCTTTCCCTACGTGTTCTACGGGGCGCGGGGCGGCACCTGACGGTGGCGGGGCGTACTGTTGAGCCGCTGGGGCCGTTGCGGCAGCAGCTGGCAGGGCGTAGGGGTTATTTATATTAGAAGCTCTACGGGCCGAACCTGTGGGCGGTGCTGGCGGGCCTGGAGGGCCTGGAGGGGCCAATTGGGCTGTTTGGGCTGTCGGGATTGCTGCCGGTGGCTGAGCGAATGGGTTGCCGGCATTATGTGGCGCCGGTGGCACGTGTGGCGCAGGCGTTGATACACTTGCTGGAGGCGGTGCGTACATATTATGGAACGATGTAGCGTTCTGTGGTTCAAATGCAGATCCGTGGCGTGGGCCGTATCGGGTAGTACCTGTGGCTGCGCCACTCCGAAGTTCGGGTTTTGCTTGAGTTTTAACCGGTTTTGCTTCCGCTTTCCACACTCTTTCTTTCTCTAAAGACAAACCGGACATTTGCTCAGGTAACAAATCGAAAACAGCGGAAGCAAGTTCGAGTTCTCCTTGGGAAGCGACGATATTCCCGTATTCTCGGAACAATTCATTCAGAGAATCCAAATGGCTGTTATCGAAATTCTTAGCTGCTGCTTCTCTGAATACGAGAACTTTTTCTACGAATTCTTGCAGGGCTTCAAAATGCGCTGCGGCGCGGGAATTTACGTTTCTATCCGGTGCGGCTAATAGAGAATCCTCCATTTGCGGCAATTCACGGATCCACAAAGCTGTAAGCTTTTCTAAATCTCCGGCAGCGAAATAGCAAGCAACGGCGTCGTTCCGTGCTGTTTCGGCATTGGCAGCAAGCAGTCTGTCGCCTAATTCAGCCACATTTCGGCGGAAATCTTCAGGAGATCCATAAGTGGCTAATCCGGTTACAATGCTGCGCCACTCACTAAGATCGGCTTTTTCTACTAATTCGGTCAAATCGTGGCGCGAAACAGTGTACAAAAGTCTAGCAAAATCGCTCTTTTCAGCGTTTTCTCGGAAATACGCTTCCTGTACTTTCCGTTGTTCGGCTTCTGAAGCCAGCATTGCAAATACGCTGGCGTCCAATAACCTGTTCTGCTGCATCAGCAGCTCAACACCTCGGCTGAATTGTTTTTGCAGCAGGCATTCAATGATTTCCTTCTCGGTGCTGTCCTGGCCAGGCGGGAAAAACCGGATAGGCGTTGAGACGACAACGGCGGCATTTTCAGCTTTTGCGGCAACTTTCCCAAAGAAATCGTCACCGTCGTCGGCTTCTCCATCGGTTTCCTTCCGAGTTTCTCCGGTTTCCTTCCCGGTATCTTCTCCGTCGGTATCTTTGCCGAAAATATCGTCTAATGCTTTAGCTGTTTTCTCTTCCTGAGTCTTTTCAGTCTCAGCCTCAGCCTTGGGTTCTACAATTCCGGCATACAACTTCAACGCCTCCTTCGGTCCGTGGCTCAGTAATTTTTGTAACATCTCCCAGTCCGCTTTAGCATCCGAAGCAGCACGTTCAAGGCGTTGTTCTACTAATTTAGGCAGCGAGCCACCTTTCAAAGCGGCAGACAACTGTTGCAAGTCTCCAGTGATGCTGGCATCTTCAACAAACTTCTCAATTTTCACTACTGATTTCCTATCCTTCATATCGGATTTTACTATTACGATTTTACCACCAAAACCGAAACTGACAGCGCACGGGTTCGGCAGCCATTTCGGTACTTTCGTGAGTCGGAACGCTGCAGCCTGTGTGTCGGCAAAACTCGGGGAATTCCAAAAATCTGTTTCAGAGATGTTTGCAGCAGGTTTAGGCTCAGAAACTGATGTATTCTGTAGAGTTTCAATACAAATCTTGCCATCAAAGGAAGCAGTAGCAAACAAATCCGGGTTAACAGGGTTGAAACGCGTCTGGAAACTCCAATTTGCTGCTACAGGGTATTCCCCAAGCATTTCCCCACGATGAGTATCCCAAAGGATAGTTTTATTATCCTTTCCTGAAGAAAGCAGGAAAGTTGAATCTTTTACACACCAATCTAACGACAAGATTCCGTTCTCGTGACCAGAGAGAACTTTTTCCGGGGCGTTACCATTA
This sequence comes from Sporopachydermia lactativora, assembly GCA_030579575.1. NCBI lineage: Eukaryota > Fungi > Ascomycota > Sporopachydermiomycetes > Sporopachydermiales > Sporopachydermiaceae > Sporopachydermia > Sporopachydermia lactativora. The sequence continues at coordinate 26,538 of JAKTRH010000099.1, forward strand.
CGTAAGTCCCACAAAAGTACTACAGGGTGAGCATCAGAATCTGAAGCAGTTACAAGTTTAGTAGAATTATCCGGATGCCATGCAATACTGGACACTCCAGCTCCTTTAATAGCACTGTACTGTAAATGGAGAACTTCCCGTTTATGACGCAAATCCCAAATAGAAGTATGGCCAGAGGATCCACCAGTTGCTAAGATATTGGCTACATTTAAATTCCAAGCTACGGATTCCATTTCATCACTACGAGCGGATGGACCTGGCACAATTGGAGCTGCCAGGTTCTCTAAATCCCAAATAAACACTTCGCTTTTCGGTCCTGCAGATGCTAATAGTTGTGGCTTACCTGGATTAAATTGTATAGCTTTCACTGGTCCTGTATGCTTAATTTCCCTTCCAATAAGTCCCTGAGTGGGACCCTTTGCTAGTAATTTAGCAGCATCCCAGAATTCAATCTCGCCATTCTCACGTGCACCGGCTATCACCCCTCGGGAGAACCCTAGAGTAGGTTTAGACCATTCAACCGCGTAATATCTATCACTTCCAGGTACTGAGACTAATGGTTTAGTCAATCGGAAGGAATCCGGTGACCGGTCGGTTAATCCGAGATCCCAGATATCCAGAGACGAGTTTGAACTGAAATCCGAATCAATTGTACCCGCTACGGTGCCTGTAGCAATCAGAGGGATCGCCTCTGGTGACCAAGCAAAAGTTGCAGCTTTGGGTATTTCTTTTAATTTAACCATTGTAGGAGTCAGAAATTTGGGTAAACCGAGTTATGGAAAAAAGACAGCAGAAGCAGCAGAAACAGCTGGAAAGCTTGCGGCACTGTGGATAAACAAAAGAGAAGTCAAGCTGAGCTGAGCTGAGCTTTGATAAAAATTAAGCTGATTTGAAATAATCAGCAATTTACTACTATACTGTTAGGCTCTATTATTACTGTATCCTTTCTGTGCACGCCTCGGCCAATCCTCGGAATCGATGGTGGTTCCGCGGTTCCGGTAGGTGATGGATCGGTTCATCCGTTGGTTTGCTGATTGGGTTGAATTTAATTGAATTGAATTGGTGTTTGCTGGGTGATTTGATTTGTTTGCTCAACGCTGGAGGTTTCGTGATAGGGCTGGCAGCGGGGGGTGTCGGGAGATCGCCGAAAGAGGAAATGACCAGGTTGGCGTTAAGGGGGGTGTCGGGAGATTGGCGGAGGGGGAGACGTGAGGTAGGTGAGAGGAGATGTGAGGTGGGGATGAAGAGCAGATGGGAGTTGAGGGGAAGAAAAAAAGCGTAGAAAAATGGCTGGAAATGTGTAGTTATTTGGGGTTTCTAAAGTCGGAGTTGACTGTTTGTAAGTTTTCAAGCTTTTTAGCTGTTTATAGGGCGGAGAGGGTCGTTTGTGGGTGGGAATAATGAGGGCACGCTTGTAGTGAAGAGACACACCGAGCACTGATACTGGAGACTCAAGAACGGAACGTGAAATAGAAATATAGACATGAAATAGTATTAGGATGACAAATTTGATAAATATATAATATTCGCCTTCTATATAACCCGCAGTTGTCCAGCTAGTATTTGCCTGTGACCTCCAGAATATACCTAGTGAACACACCTTCCCCACACCGATAGTCTCTGCCTCCATCTGACACGCTCCAGAAGCACTCAACCTGGCAACAAACCACTCCCATTGTTCCTTATAGAACTCTAGATACTAAATCTACTCTTTAATACCCTCTTTATCCACTCTATTTTTTCTTCAACTACCCATAACCTCTCTTCTCAGCTTCAAATATCAAAAATCTCCTTCATATGCCATAGAAAAGATAAATATTTAATGTAGATTACGTAACCCAAATACATTGATCAAACTGCTATCTCCATTGCTATAACGATAGCAATTCATTCTTTACAACGGAACGAAGAAACAGCACAAAACGATCTTAAAACTGGCTGAAACTCCGTCACTACCTTCCTATTATCCAAATCTCATATATGGCCAAACAAAACCCGCTGGAATCTCAGCGTAAGCTGCTTGAGCAGCTCATGCAGAACCCTGAAAAGTACAGTAAAGTAGACGTAAAGCCGGCAACTCAGGAGAAGAAACTCCGGGAACCCCCTGAACTGGTTAGAAATGTCCTGGGATCTTCCGCAGCAGCAGGATCGGGTGATTTCCATGTTTATAAGAACGCCCGGAGGCGGGAAATGGAGAGGAATAGGATACTGGATGAAGCGATAGAGAGTGAACAGAAGGCTTTGGAGTTTGAGAAGAAGCGGAAAGAAGTGGAAAATATGGATAAAATGCGGACAGAAAAGAAGAAACTTCGGAGGCAGAAACGGAAGCTGGCAAAGGGGCAGAAAAGTGGGGGGAATAAATCATCAGAAGTGTCTGAGAGATCATCAGAGGTATCAAAGTCCACAGCAGAGTCCATAGAAGAACCGGCATTAAACCCCACATTAAAACCCACAGCAGAATCCACAACGGAAACCCCCGGAGAGGAGGGAAACCTGGCCGGAAAAGTACAAAATAATATCCTCATAATAGACGAAGATCCACTAATATAGTGAGAAACTTGAACACCTAATAACTACAATCTACAATTATCCATAGTCAATCCGCATATCTCTACTTCAAATAGTTCCTTTCTCAGTCTATGCTCCATGATAGTGTTGAACCCACGACTACTGAAATATGAAACATAAATCTCTTCTTATATACAGTATATATTAACTCTCATTATTTCTCGTCACTTTTCATCACTTCTCTGACTCTTCCTGAACTGTCTGGGTTCTCTGATCATTCTGATTTCGAGCCCAGCAGTCTCGGAACGCTTTCATCTGTCTCGGGGTTAGCAATGGAACTTTGTGTAGGTAATTGAATTCCCGCTTACCTCAGCAGCGCATTTCCGCCAATCTCCCGTGTCGGCATGACATATTTGAAGTTTGAAATTCTCGTCTATAGGTGTTCATATGAGAGTCAATATAAGAGTCAATATAATTTACGGGAGAGTCTGTGTGCTGTACGTACCAGCACAGCCAGTTTTGATGATCCTTTTGTCCCTGATAGCAGTAGTTAGTATTTAATTATCATTTTATCCTTCTTTTCCCGCTTCTTTCTTCGCTTTCTGGATCTCTCGAGTATTCCTCGGTCTCAGACTTGTTCTCCGCTACATACCAGTCATCTGGTTCATCGTCGTCGGCGCTGCTGGTGTTTCTGCTGTCTGAGGCTTGCATAGTGGTGGATTTACGTTGATTTCAGCATAAGATAGCATCAGAAAGGGCAGTTAGAGACGGATAAACGGTCGAAATACCGATAACTCTCTTGATAACTCACTGATATCCGGCCATTTTCAAGTCTCATCTCATGAATCTTTCAACGGACTTCAAGTCTCTTTTCACAAACATCCCCACTTCAAGTCTCATCCCACACTATCTTCCCGACCCCAACTTCGGGTCTCACTTCAAACGTACCGCTTCCTCCGATTGTTTACTACTCGACTATCGGAACAGCCGAACCGAACAGTTACCGAGCAGTTCCGACCCATTTTGCGAGCCGTTCCTCCGAGCTGCCACATACAGACATCTCCGACGCCACACTATTTTGCTACACAAAGAACCAAGCCACGGGAATCACCGATCCAATCCTATTCTGACCTGTCAGCTTCAAGCTTCTGATCGTCCCGAACTTCCTACTACTTCTGTTCTATTCTCCTCTATTCCGCCGCTTTTCCGTCCGGAATGCGCCACATGACTCGACTATGAGCCTCCGAGTCCCGCAGCACAGCAGCCCGCAGCACAGGAAACCCTCCGGCCGCAGTGCCGCGCCAGACACTGCAGATTTCCTACGTTTACATAACGAATCCACTGAAAGACTACGGGATACTTGGAAAGCTATTATCGATAAATACTCCGCTTTCGACCTTGAAGAAGACCAAGGCGACGTCATAGATCTCCGCTCGGGTGAGCTAATTGTGGATACGGGTCATTTACAGTCTTTAAACGACGCTAAAACTGATCGTAGCTCCGATTTCTGGTCTTCCGATTATTTCCAGTCGGAAACTCGGCCCGCCCCGTCGGTTACCCGCTCTGTGCTTGCGCACGTGGCTTCACCGGTCCGATCCCGCATCCGTGCCGCTTCCCGTAGTGTTTCTGAGATCCGTAGAACCTCTGAAAGTCATAGTAAACGGTCAGTTTCTCGTAGTTTTTCATCAGTTCAGCTTGCCGAAGACTCCTTTGAGACAATTTTGTGTTCTCCGAAAGCTGGCGCCACACCGAAATCGGCTATCCGCACTTCCGCGTCGTTTTTCCGCTCGCTGAGCCACATTTCTGCCCGTTCAGACTCTTCACAGCCTGGAACGCCTACTAAATCGATTTTCGAAACCCGGAAATCATTCTCAGCCACCCGATCGTCTTTGTACACTATGCAGACTCCTCGGCTGCCGCACGACGGCGGTTTGCTGGATTTGCTGGACCCGCCGGCTCGGAAACGGGTGAAAACGGCCCGTACACCGGAGAAAATCACTCCATTGCACGTATCCACGCCGAAATCTGTGCGCGAAAAGCTTTTACAGCTGCAGCGGAACAACCGGGACGATTTGATCCCGTCGTCGCCGCTCCGACGGCTGTCTGAGGCGCTGGGCCGGTCTGGGCGGCCCGATATGGGGTTGTTAGACGAATTAGAGAGTGAAAGTGACACAGAAAGGTCAAAAGGGGGTTTAAATGTGGCTGATGCAAAGCTTACACTGCCGAATTCAGCAACAAAGCCACAGAATACGCCACGGAGGCTTAAATCTACGCCACAAAAACCTCCAAATAGCTCAAAAGTACAGAAAATTACGCCACATAAACTACAAACACGGCCACAACCACAGCCACATTCGACACGGGTAAAATCTCGGCTTTCCCGTTCCTCGGGCGCCAACAAATCGCCGAGCCGCTCCGACCGGTCCCAAAACCACAATCACAGTAGTTCCATTTTAGACGCTTTGCTTGCCGAGCCGGAACCGAATTTACAGCCGAATTTAAAGCCGAAATCGAAGCCGAAACCGACGCAAGCACAGAAACGGAAGACTACAAAGGCCTCTCGGGCGCCACGGCCCGCTCCGTCATCCACAAAACCGTCTTCTGCTTCCCACGGCTCGCGCCGAACACCTCGGCGTTCCGTTCCGATCCGTTCCGGCGCGCAGTCCTCGGAACTGCCGAGCGATCTCGAATCGGACCCCGAAACGGAATTGCTTGCCGAACAGCCGGTTTTCCGCGTTTCGGAAGAGTCGGAAGAGTCGGATAATTCGGAAGATTCCGGCCCGGAGTCGGGAAATGCGAGCAGGCGAGCCACAAATGTTCGGAGGACTCACTCAGGGCACAAATCTGAGCCACCGGATGTTTCCGACAGTTCTGATACCTCTGAGAACTCAGATTTCTCTGAGAGATCTAGCGGGAAAGCCGAAGACGGTAGAAACGTTTCTCAGCCACACACCGGATCTCCCGCTGTGTTCCCTGGCAACACGGATCAATCTTTGCTGTCTAATATGCTGGCAGTTCCCGTTGCTGGTGGCGGCGTTTCCACATTTGGAGCTGCGCCACAGTTTCCTATGACTTTCCAGTTAGTGCCAGTAGCGATGGGTTCGCCGTTTATGGCCAGTGGCGCGGTGGCTGCGAATTCAGCCGCCATGCCAACTGCTATGCCAACGAATATGCAGGTTGCACAACCTTCCAGCGGCTTTCAAAGCTTCCAGCAGGTCGTTCAGCAGACGCACAATGTGTATACTATGATGAACGGGGCCGGCATGAGTTTTGCAACACAGCAACAGCAGCAGCAGCAGCAACACATTGAAAGTAGTACAGTTTCGGGGGTTCCGTTGGAGCAGTCGGGAGAGAAGTCGCGGCGGAGGAAACGCCGAGGATGAGGCACGGGGTTTTGTGCTTGTTGTGGCTTGTGGCGTAGTCAGGGACTGATAAGGACCGAGATATAGTAATCCACAGATACTGAGATATCAATTAGATCTCTGTAGGGTAAATCTAGAGTAAATTGGCAGTGTAAAGGCAACAGTAGTGTGGCATGTTAGTAAGCTAAGGTTTAGGGATCCATTAAGTGTTTGCTGGGAGGGTAGATGATGGACTTGGCGATAAATGTGCGAAATTCAGGTTGTTGTATAAGGGTAGAAGGGTGAAAACTTCTGGTAGAAAGACTGGAGGAGGCAGTGAGGCTGGGAGATTGAAGTAGGAACAGATGGGAGTATAAAATAGTTTTTTTCTGCTATATAAGTGGAGATCCAGGGTGCTGATGGAAGGGATAGAAAAAAGAAGAAGGTGGAGTGGAGAATCGAAGAGAAAAGAGTTATACATGGAGTTTGAACAGAGAAGGTCTTCCGCCTTTAATAGGAAATATGTCGCTTCTAGATGAAAGAGAAAAGCACTTGGATAAGCTGTCTGAGATTTCGTAAGCTTAGCATCTGACGTCCAACAAGTGAAGAGTGGATTTATATATGGCTGCTCTTCGTATAGGGGAGTTATTGGATCAACCGGAGTTTGTTATTCCAGTAGTATATTGCAATCCAGCTGACTAATGGGATATTAAAGGGAGGAAATACAGAGCTTGGAACAAAATTATGTATTCTATTCCATGTTCTATTCTCTTCTCTATATGACGCTCTATTCTATGTTCTATCCTGTGTTCTATCCTGTGTTCTATCCTGTGTTCTATCCTATACTCTATTCTATGTTCATTCTATACTCCTCAATGGGCTACTTTCATGGAATATCTTCAGCTTTTCCACCCTTTGGTCATGCCAATAATTCTTGTATTGGAATATATGAATTTTTATTCATTCCCTTTGGACGGTTTGAATGACTAATTATCTGTTCAAGTAGACAGAAAGTCTGATTATACCTGTATATAGCACTAGTGATCTTATAATCCTTAGATACTATTCAACCTTTCTCGGAGATTCCTCAATTGTAGGTTTGAGAGCTCAGTTCTCTATTATAGCCATATATTAGCTGGAAGACTGTAAGGAGGAAGTTCTACAAGAGAGTTCTGCGAGACTGCCACATTTGTAGATTCGGCTTAATTAAATCCCACGCTCGTTCAACTTGAGAATCGGGCAAGAGAAATAAATCTCTAGTTTCTCAAGTACAATCCAAAGAATGTTAAACAAGTTCAGAATTTCATGACAGATCAAAAGCGGATTTACAACCTCCCAGTCGATACTAAGCAGCTGTGAATAAAACTGTGAATTCAAACTCCTTCTGGAGCTTCTAGCTTCCAGCTTGCAGGTTTCCCATGGATTTGCCTTCTCTACACTTCCTCTACTCTTTCTTCCATGCTTTCCTACACTCTTAGCACATCACAGCGTCAACAAACTCAACCTACAAAACTCTATAATTCAAGCAATACATTCAAGCAAAACAACAATCCTTTATTAGGCGTCCTGCCTTCGTATCAAATCTACTCTTTGGGTTTCGCACCGTATCTCTGCACACTCTTTCCATCAGGAATAGTGAAGAAGACCGCTTTCGATCCAGCAACACCTTTCTGATACTCTTTGTCCAGTCTATAGTAACCCTTGCGCTCGAACTGGATGATATCACCCTCTTTCAAGCCAGCAATGTTAGCATCTCCAATAGCATCAACGTGGAATTCAGTTTCAGGGGTTAAAAAGTCTTCAAAATTGTCCCCTTCTTCGAGCTTCTCTTTAGTGATGAGATGATCAAAGTCAACTAAATCCAAGGGAACATTTTCCTCCGTTTCAGCAATCCACGACAGCTTCTTAGAAGTGGTCTTGAAGTCTCCTTCCAAGTGCAAGTCCATATCAATGGCAGTAACAACTCCAGACTCGTTCTTGGTGATCTTCTTTACAATAGCATTACCCCAGTCCATCAGAGTGATCTCTTCTCCTTCTTCGAGAGTCACAGCGTCGTCCTGGTCAATGAGAAGATGCCGAGAGTACACTACGGGTTTTGTGCCCAAATCAGGGTTCTTTTTGTGCTTCGGCTTCTGCTCTACAACTGCAGGTTCGGGCCCGCCAGCTACCGTGACGGGGACAACCTTGTCGGCATACACACAGGAGTACCGAGGAGCTATCGGGTCAATGACTTTCTTGTTCATAGCCCAGATGAGATTCCAGTCCAGATTCAAAATGTTTCTGGAAGGTCCCTGCGAAATAATGAAGTTCCGCAGACCTTCAACCGTCATTCCGCGTCTTCTCACTCCGCGCACTGTAGGGAATCTCGGATCATCCCAGCCGGGGACCAATCCCTTGTCCACAAACCACTGCAGCTTCCGCTTCGACAGCAGAGTTCGCACAAAGTTGACCCGCGAGAAATCCCAGATATGCACTTTCCTCAAATGCAGGGCTTCCAACATCCAGTCGTACTGAGCGTTACGATCTCGGTACTCAATAGTTCTCAAAGCGTGTGTTACGCCTTCCAGAGCGTCTACAAATGGGACACAGAAATCATACGTAGGGTACACTTTCCATTTGTCACCAGTGCGGTGGTGAGGGGTGAGATTGCATCTGTAGATTACAGGGTCTCTGAGGGTTTTGTTAGGGGCATCTACGGATATTTTTGCTCTCAGACAGTTCTTGAGACCCTCGGGAGTGCCCTTGGCCATTTCTTGAGTGAAAATTCGCAGGTTTTCTTCTACGGAACGGTCTCTACGTTTTGAAGGGATTCCCTCACCTCTTTCCAGTCTCATTTGCTCTTGAGGAGTGTCATCGCAGTAAGCTTTGCCCTCTTTGATCATTTGCTGGGCTGCAGCGTACATTTGATCGAAATAGTCCGAAGAATAGGTGATTTGGTCTCCCTTGATCCCCAAAAGAGCCAAATCTTCAAGAATGGAATCCTGGAACTCTTCCTTCTCTTTAGAAGGGTTTGTATCGTCAAATCTGATAATCAGTTTCCCCTTATACAACTCGGCAAAGTACTGGTTGAGCACTGCAGCTTTGGCGTGTCCGATATGCAGATATCCACTGGGTTCCGGCGGGAATCGGGTAACTACTTTCCCCATTTCCGCTCCAATAAGATCGATATCAAAGCTTGCCTTGGACTCTTTCTTAGTACCAGCTTTGCTAGCTTTACGCAGTTCATTCACAGACTTCGTCATGGCTTCTACAACGCCTCCGAAACGGAAATCCCGTTCCAGGAAAAGATACCACCGAGCAATGTTTGCAAAAGTACCATTGCGCACTACAGAAGCCACTACAGAATTGGCCCTGAGAGTTCCCCAAGCCGCAATATCAGCCAAAGATGGAGCGTATCCAGCAAGGAACGAGCGGAAGTTCAGATGAGCCTCCAGCTGTTCCAGAGAAGAGGTGACTTTCTTGAAATCTTTCACACCGAGGTCAGCAGCTCGGGAGATCCATTCGTCTACTGCTTTGCCCGAGGAAGCGGGACGGAATAAAGCCGGGTACTGCTCGGCAAGGAAGGAGAACAGCTCGGGCTCGGAGTAGATCGGGGCGGGAGAGCCGGTGAACTCGAGGGCGGAGTTTGGGGACTCGGCAGAGACTTGTTTGTCGTCGACATATTTAATGTTAACGATATCTGGGGACGATTCGTCGGCACTGACGAAAGCCGCGGCGATGAGCGACGGGTAGGCGATTTGCGGTGCTTTGGCAGCAACAGTGAGAGTGTATTCGACCATTTTGGGTAGTTTATTGGGCGATTATTGGTGTTAGAACGGGAGAATAGTGAGGGAATTGGAGGAGAAACGGGTATAAATGAGATGACGAAGAAGAAGGAAGTGAAAAATTGTCGGAGGAAAGTGGACGACCGATTACGTGATCAGGTAAGAGGTTATTGATTATGTGATATGGAATGGGTTAAATGATTATGTGATGTGAGGTGGAATTTAGTGATTACGTGATGTGGAATTGAAGGTGATCATCGCAAGGGTCTTGCGGGGGTCTGAAGGTGATTACTGACGGGAGAGCAAGCGAATAGCTGGTTTGATGATGATAGAATATATATTGGGAGGATATTTTGCTTGGTTATTGTTGTTTTTGAGATTCTTGTTGGAAGTGTGTAGCTCTTTTAGTAGGAGAAATCTTGGCTCGGCTGGAAGGTCGAGGTTTATTACGAGAGTTGAGTGCTGAACTATGTATAGCCACTGTTTGAGGTGTTGTAAGTAGATGCTTTTAATGAGATCAATTTATATATAACCAGTATATTTGAATTTTCACTTGTAAGACTGAGCCATGAGGTTTGGAAATTTCAGGTTTGCAGGTTGCTGTGGACTCTGGGTGCTGGGTTGGTTGTCTAAGGCATTTTCTGGATGGTATTCAGTCTTAATATGCCAGTACTCCCTATTTGTTATTTTCGCTGTAACAACGTAAAATCCCTGAAATCTGGGAATATTTTTTGTATAGGTTAGTTAGTCAATTGATGTACTGTCTGGGGTGAGAGGCAGTCGCTGAACCCATAGGAATCTATCTGATTCTAGTATAGTCCAGTATAGTTAGTAATTATCATCTCTAGCTTTATTTTGTTATTTAGATCAACCATTTAGTAGAATCTGATAAGGGTATTAAACAGTAGATATCTAGAGTAGTTTCTTGCGTACGAGGTTCCATTTTTATTGATCATTGAAATCCTCAGGCTGTGCTGCTAGAGAGTGGTAATGAAAAGCCGAGTCTCTCTCGTTCAACCCAAGAAGTGACAGGATCAGTACAGCATTATTAACACAAAATTATGTAGTTGTAAGCTTCATAACGATCTTTGTTCCAAAGATGCTACTTCTTTCCTAAGATTTGACGTTGCAACTTCCTATTGATAACAACGATCCTACGGCGTCATTGGTATCATTGGCTTCTCGATGGATATCCCAAGTAATCTGATATACAAAAATGACAATTACTGTTTGCTAAATAATTAATTGGATCTTAGCAGGAGTTGTGCTTAACAATTCCTTTTCCTTTCTGTTTCTCCGGTTGTTCGGTCTTCAACCGTTGTCTGATATTCTTCACTGCTGCCTTTATAAGATACCGGCTCGCATTTCCCAGTTGGCAGTTCATCGATATACTCACGGCCGCAGATACTGGATTCCGGAAAACCTGAAAAGATATTCCTCGGTCTTGAAAAGCTCGGTTAATAGCTTTTAGAAGGAATTCTGTCGGCTTACTCTACAGTCACTGCCGGACTTGTTTGCGGACCGTCTCCACTAAAGAGTCTGAACCTCAGGAGAAGAAGAAACAACTTCGGTGCCAATTGAAGACCCCGATGATACGGCAAGCGGTATAATGAATGCTCTAAGTCGGGGACGAGATGGGCCCAGTGAATTGAACGACCCTCAGAAATAAGCTCGGACCCGCATAAGGTTTATACAGATATTCCAAAAGAGGAATGTGAATTTCGAACCTATAACTTTATTCGGGTTATTTCCTACAACAATTATTCAATCAATCAATCTATTAAGCTATAATTTAAGCTATAAATTATCCATTATCTACTCCTTCTTTACTGCAGGAGCAGGAGGTTGCTGGAAAATAGTGGTATCCTTCTCGTGACGATCCTTTCTTGGTGGAGCGAACCATGATTTGATGTGCGCAACAATTCCAATGTTCCATACCTTAACCCGGAACAAGTAGTAGCAACCCAGCATGGCAATGAAATTGAAGCCAATGTAAATCCAGAAGAAACCAAAGTTTCTCCATCTGTAATGCCAGTAGATGTTGAAGTCCTGCATGGGACCAGCCTGGTTAGTGTAAGGGCAGTACAAGCACTGAGTAGGTGCTGAGGCTTCTTCGTTGAAAACATATCCTCCTTTCTCGGAAACGTAATCGGCCAAGTATTCGCCGCAAGACATTCCAGGCATCGGGTTGACCTTGATGTACTCTTCTGTTGTGCATACAAGAGCTCTGTTGTGAACCAATGGTGCAACAAAAGACTGGACAAAGTAAGTGTAAGGAGAAACCTTGTACATGAAAGTCCAGAAGCCAGGCATGAACTGAACAGGTTGCAGAATACCGCAGAAAAGCAACAACATAGCAAACAGGTTCGAGTTGATCATCGAAGCTGAAGGAACGTTGGGCGACATATACAGAATCCACAGACCATAAGAGCAGTAGTAGATGGGGAACATCACAACCCAAGCCAAGAAGTAGTAACCAGCCTGTTGAGGAGTGGCAGGGAACCGGGCAGGGAAGTAGTACGTGACAAAACACAAGAACTGGCAGACACTAGAAGAAATGATCTCACAGAAAGTTTGAGACAACAGCAGCACAGACCAGTGGAAAGTGTTTGACTCAGATTCACGAACTTCAAACAATTCACGAGAATCGTAGGCATAAACGTGCATTTGGTTAATCATAGCCAGGGAGATAATCAACATCATGAAAGTAGACAAAATACCCTTAGAGGCATCGTTCAATGAGTGGTTCACATGAACGAAAGAGAAACCGACAAACAAGGAGCATGTAACACATTCCAAGAACTTAGCACGAATATAGATAGGTGAACGCCAGAACTGTAGACCAGTACGCTTGAAAACAAACCATAACTGATGTTTGTAAGGAGTAGCAAACTTCGCCTTCAAAGATTCAGCATCGGCAGGCAAAGGTCTGGAAGGTAACTCAGCATGCAATCTCTCAATCTCAGCAGTAGCTGCGGCGCATTCGGGTGACTTGAGCCACAGTTGATGCCAGTCTTCAGAAGCAGAAGCAGTAGCACCAGCACCAATACAGTTCAAAATGTACTCAGCAGGATTCTCAGATACACCGCACTTGACACCAGATTGTCTCTCAAAGTAAGACAAAAGGGTAGCAGAGTTAGGACCAATATCACCGAAATACACAGTCTGACCACCCTTCTTCAGCAGCAAAAGTCTGTCAAACACTTCGAACAAGGTAGCCGAAGGCTGATGAATTGTGCACAGAATAGCCTGACCAGAGTCTGCCAAAGCACGCAAAAACTGAATAATAGACCACGAAGACTGAGAATCCAAACCAGATGTAGGCTCATCCAAAAACAGAAGCAAATCAGGCTTGGCCACAAGTTCTACACCGATAGACAGCTTCTTTCGCTGTTCAACGTTCAGACCACGACCGATACGTCCGACAATAGAATCAGCATACTGAGTCATTCCCAGCAAGTTAATAATTTTCTCCACATACTCCATCTTCTCAGCTTTGGGGACAGAGTAAGGTTGACGCAGTTCAGCAGCAAATTGAAGAGATTCCCGTACAGTGTATTCGGCCAAATGCAGATCCTGTTGCTGGACATAACCAGTACGACGCTGGAAAGAAGCATCGACAGGTCTTCCGTTAACAAGCATATCACCAGTAATGGTACCGAAATGAATTCTTTGAGACAGAACGTTCAACAGAGTAGTCTTACCGGCACCGGATTCACCCATAAGAGCAGTCATAGTACCAGGTTTAACATAACCTTGAACATCGCACAGCAATTGACGAGTAGCACCGGCGTAAGGAATAACATAGTCAAGATTCTTCCATGAGAACACATCTCTAGCAGCAACGACAGCTTCCAAATCAGCGTTAGGTCCGTTCAGGGCTTCCATCATTTCCTCTCTGGATGCAACTTTACCGTCAACACTTTCAGACTTTTCCTTAGGCAAAGCACCACGCTTGTACAGCAACATATCACCGGCAGATTCGACATTCTTGATAAACTCAGAAGCAGCAGTGTACAGCATAATGAAACCAGCAGTCCAGGCAATCATAATACCGAAATTACGCCAGACATGAGAAAACCGGAATCCAAACTTCTCCAGCATGTAAGCACCACCATCAACGTAGTTCTGACCAGCGACAGCTCCAGCAGAGTTACAAGTCTGGTAAAAAACAGGAACGTTAGAGTACGAACTTCCAGAGGGGACCATTTCAGCGCAAGGAATATTCACACCATGGAACTGGAAAGCCAGCAACTCTTCAAAAGTGTAACGCATAGGATTGAGCCAGTTAAACCATTTGAACCAGTGATGCATCTGCGGCAAGGGCAAGATAAACCCAGAGTAGATACAGAGCAGCAGACACCATAAACCGGCCACAGCGTGAGCCGTGCAACCATCGTAAGTCAGAGTAGCCACCAGCTTGAAAGTGAAAGACATGCACTGCTGAACCATAAGCAAAAACAGCATATAGGCGAAGAAAGCTCCAGCCGTGTGCTTCAAAGCAGGCATCCAGTAAGACGTGAGACCGAGAATGAGCACTGCAACCATTTTGATCGGCAGTTCCGTGATGATTTCCTGCAGTGCCTCTGCAGCTCTGTGATACATCGCGTACGACTGCTGTTTAGAAACAATGGGTCTGTGAGCGTAGGAATGGGCAATCTCAGCCAGGGAAGTAAGAGCGCAAAACAGTTCAACGTAGAAAAGAATACCACCGACAGAGTAAGCACCGGCAGTAGAATGCGGAATGTGCCAAAACATAGAACCAACAATAAAACCTTTAGTCAAGAAAGAAGACAGATAAATGCACTGATATGTGAACTCACCACGAGCTCTTTGGAACCCACGGGTCGTGACATATCCAAGCTGAGCCCAGAAAGTAGCCACATATCGTGAATTGGCTCTCTGCATCTTGTGCTTTCGCTGTTGCTTGGCAGTCTGCAATCTGGTACGGGTGGCTTCCTGAGGATGCTGGGCGCAGTAAGCTTCGTACTCGGCTTCTGCGGCAGCAAACTCCGGAGATGAGTGCCAGTAGGCCTCAAACTCCTCGGCAGTAGTAGGGACTTTGCCCTCGAAACCAGGGCGAGGCGTACGACCGTTAGGATCCGTCACGGAAGTGAGAAACTCCGGGGTAGTCATACGGGGTGGCTTGGCCCAACCCATGCGCTCGAAATAGCCCTTGGCAGCCTGCGCAGGACCATAGTAAATCTGTCTTCCGAGGTAGAGAACCAATACCTTATCGAAAAGTTCGTAAATGTTCTCACCAGCCTGGTAAATAGCAACCATAGCGGAGTTATTGAGCAAATTAGTAGCAGTACGGATAGCCTGAGTGAACTCCAAAGCAGTAGAAGCATCCAAACCTCGGGTAGCGTTATCCCAAGCATAGATAGAAGCATGACAAGCCAGAGCTTCAACAATGGAAACACGCTTACGTTCACCACCGGATACACCACGAACGAAATCGTTACCGACATTGGTGTTGTAGGTGTGTCTCAAACCAAAGACAGTACACCACAAATCTCTCATGGTATCAATGTACTCCTGTCTGGAGATTCCATCAATTCTAGTAGAGGGGGTCTTGCACTTCAGGGCGAAGTCAATAGTCTGCTTAACGGTAATAAGCGGGAAATGATTGTCCAATTCAGGGTTGTAGACAACGTAACCTTTGAAAGACTTCATCATTTCTTCCTGTCCCAAACCGTCGTAGGAGAACTCACCGGTAACATCGACGTAGGCTTCCGTTTCTCCAGTGCAGCATCGCAGCAAAGTAGAGCAACCGGCACCAGGACGACCGACAACGAATAACATTTCACCGGACTTCACAACACCAATACAGTTTTGAATAATGTTGCGCAATGGCGGTTTTTCACGGCGGAAAAATTTACCAGGCCAGGAAATCATAGATCTGAGCATTTCTTCAACTGTAGGAGCATAGGCAGCGGAAATATCATAACCGGTAGCAGTTAAACCTCTAAAGGCTACACCGGCTGCAGCGCTCTCCAAACCCTGAGCCTGCGACTGTTGACGCAGGTATCGCAGAAGCACAGCCAAGTCGAAATCATCGGGATCAACGGCAAAAGGGCCATCAGCAGCCACACGACGGGACAAAGTACGGGCCAAAGAAGCAATACGTTCAACGGACTGAGGCGTGGAAAGGATCTTCTTCACCTGCTGAGTGTAGGCCTCCGGGGGTTCCGAGCTGTCAGACTCGGTGCCATGGGGCTCCAGGCGAGCCGGAGTCGGCTCCGAAGAGTCGTAGGACGAACGAGTAGTTTGTTGAGAGAGCATAAGAGGAATATGTAGGATGTTGGAGGGTGATGAGGTATGATGTGAGAAGGGTGAAAAGGTTAAAGAAGGTGAAAAGAAGGGGAAACTCAGAGGTAAGCAGGAGACGGGAAGAAATGCAGGACAAGAAGCAGGAACCAGGGTGCTTTTATGTATTTTTAGTACCCGTTGAATGGAAAAACCCGCGGCGTGCGGTTATAGTGATAGTCGGAAGGGAATCGGAATCGGCTGGTATTAAGGTTAGCGTTTGGCGTAGTTATTCCCGCAACCGGACAGAATCTGAACTGTAATTGGTGTACGGAACAGGTACGGGACCATGTAGAGCGATAAGCGGGACTGGTGGGCGGGAATTAATCTGACGGCTGAGAAAGTGTAGAGGGAATAACGAGAAACGGGTAATTTGATAATTTGGCAGTTGTATTGTGCAGGTAAATAATGGTGACCGTAAACACCTTGTACGCAGGGACGTACAGAAACCGAGGGCCGCGTGTTTTCTTGTATACATTTTCAGATCGCGGAAGGTCCGCTATAATGTAGGTTGCTGCAGTTCTAGAATTGAGTTTCTTCGCTTACCGACAGAAATTCTACTTTAGGGACGCCTAGAGCGTATTTTGAATAAGATTGGTGAAGTTATTTTCTATGTTATAGCAGATCAAGTGTTATATGGGTGTATACAAGTCATCGTTTAGGAGATGAGCTAACAGATCTAATTCACAAATGATTCGATGGGTCATGGAATACCTTGGCTAGCCCACCGTGCCAAGCGTTTGGTTCTCCAAAACTTCGCGTAAATTTCAATTCCGGACCGATTCGATGGTAGAACGGCATAGAAGGACCAGCATTTCTCTGCAGAATCTTCAAATTGCCTTATAAACTCCGAAACGCATACAATACGCGCTGGATCGGATATTGATCTGATCCTACTGGAATTCCAACTAATTAAAAGGCTCAAATAATTCCTCATTCAGCTGGTTACTGCAAATACAGTAACCGTTTTGCCGATTGGTCTTATTCAGGCTGTCATCGGCTGGTACTGTAGTATAAACGCCGATGCACCGGTGGCCAGCCGCGGCATTACTATTTCCGGAAGGGACAACCTACGTACGTCCATATTGGAAATAGAGTTGGCACTGCTTCCCCGGCTTCCGTTGTTAAGATCAATGACATATAATGGCGCTGGTTGCTGGGTACCTGGAGTAAATGTTGATTCGATTAGAAATTACGCAATTAATGGTAGATATGTCTTTAAAGTCTTTTACGAGAAGCTTTTAGCTGTCAGCTTTCTTCTATTACACGTAGCATCATTCATGATCATCCGTCGCTCTCATTTGCCGACGCAGTCCAAGGGCTCTGATGATCCAGCGGAGCCTAGCCAAAAAAAAACTAATAATGAGTTCGAGTTATGTCAACCGGAGATATGTACAAGTATAAGTATAACTTCAAAAGTAGTCTATAACAACAAACAAAATCCGATAACGGTTGATCATTTAGGCAAGTGACTTCATCAGGAATAAGATTACACTTTCCCCAAACCTTGTATAAACCTTACATCCAGCCGGGCCGGATATCTTAATTCAGAATACCGGCGAACTCTAATTATCTCGCAGTACTCCTCAAGCCTCGGAAACCGATTTGCCGAGCTACCTCCGCGTTTTTCAACCCGAACTTACTATACCCGATTGCGATATTTATACAAATTCGGAAACTGCCTAGATGAGTCAGAGATGATCGAGTAACTCAACAAATCAGAAAGCCGGAACGCGAAGTCTCGAAATACCTCAGTCCACAGGAGGATACGCCAAGTCGCCGAGTTTCTTTCTAGCCATCGTTAAACATAATAAGTACATCGGAGATAACTAGAACTGAAAGACGATTACGGCAATCAGAAAGTAAGTCTGGATATTCACTGCATAAGGTGAATTCTAGAACCTGTCATTCTGGGCAGTTGCTTTGTCCGTACTGCGTATTTTTCTCACTTGATCCCTTCAGATCAACCCCAATCTCAACGCTCTCCTGTGCTCACCTGAAATCTCCAATAGCTCAGTTCAACTACACACACATATCTACTCTTATCTGCTCCTTTTTCCTCTTCCGCTGCCGCTTCCGCTTCCGCTCTTCCCCGACTACAATCACCTCAAACCTCCTCTCTCTTCTCATACTGAAAAATCCCTCGCTTCCACTTTCCCTCCAAGTAATCCTTGTTTTCTATATCACATAATCATTTAATCCCTGTCCCATATCCCCTCCCGTTCTGCCCCTCTTCTCCCAGCATCAAATTCTGCTTTCGCTTCCGATCCGTTCCGAGCCGTTCCGTTCCGTTCCGTCCCGAGCCGTTCCGACCCGTCTCCACACTCTCTGCCACAAACCCGCTAACCCCGCTCACTCCCACGTCTCCTCTCAGCTCTCAAAATGATCCGAGCGGAACTCCCGCTCACCGCAAAGGTAAAATCGGCTATCCGTCAGCCTAAAGAAATCTTTCACTACTCCCGAACTTCCGGTGACAATCTCTACGACTATTCCGACAAAGAACTCGGCTACTACTATCTTCCGGAATCCGACGTCCGCCGCCGGCCGAGCCTCCGAGCCGGAATCTCCGATTTCCAGCAGTATGACGAATACGCCAATCCTCCCCATTTAGACGGTATTTTATTCGGGTTAACTCAGTACGAAAAACGGAGTAGCAAACACCGCAAAGTCTCTGCTGACATCATCACCTACCGGGGCATTCTGCGCCGCATTCTGGCCCTCCCGTTCGACTCCCGTGACCCGCTGATGCTGAATGTATGCTATTTTGACGGACATATCCTTATTGAGTCTGAGCCGAATGTACCAGAAGTAGTAAACGATAAACAACGGGAATTGACGTATTCCGGTTACAAATTTGAGAATATTGCCACAATTCCAAAACCTGCTGCTTTGTGTACCCGAGAGGAACTGGATTCCCGTTTCCAGAAACCGGTAAATACGATATCTCAGTACTGTGCAGTAGTTAAAACCGGAATAGGGAAAGTCCGTTGTATAGTAGGCGGAGAAGTGGATTGTGTTTGGGACTACGCACCGGAGAAGATGAAGCCGCAGGAAACGGAAACGGAAGTGAAAACTCCGGTTTATGCCGAGGGGACAAAATTTGATCGTTTACCTCATTATGTAGAATTGAAAACTGCGGGTGAAATCCATACAACGCAGCAAGCAGTAAATTTCGAACGTAAACTCATGGCTGCGTGGGCCCAGTGTTTCCTGCTTGGAGTTCGGCGGGTTATTGTAGGTTTCCGTTCCGAATCTGTAGAACTTTCAGCCGTAGAACACTATGAAGTAGAGGAAATCCCCGCTTTAATTGCTCAAAGCGCCACACCGAACCGAGGACAAAAATGGAGTGGCGTAGCGGGAATTAAATTCTATGGGGCCTTCTGTGAGTGGCTGAAAGAAGCCGTGCCGCAGGATGAGACGAAAGCGTTTAAACTGCGATTTACTCCTGGTAGCGGTAAGTTGGTGCTATCGGAAGTTACAGACGCGTCGGCAGCGAGTATAATTCGGGACGGGATGGTGTACACAGAGTTTAAAGAGTGGCGCATGGCTTTGCGGCAGCGGGAGGCGGAAGGAGAAGGGAGGTGAGGGAGAGAGGAGGAAGAAGGAATGAGGGAGAGAGGAGGAAGAACAAAAAGAATGTATGAAAAGGAGAATTAGAAGATGAAAAGAGTATAATAAAAAGAGGAGTTAGAAGATGAAAAGAATGTAGGAAAAGGAGAATTAAAAGATCAAAAGAATGTAGGAAAAGGAAAATTAAAAGATTAAAAGAATGTAGGAAAAGGAGGAAATAAAAATGAAAAGAGTATAATAAAAGGAGAATTAGAAGATAGGGAAGAACTAAGAATAAGAGATAAGAACGTAGGTGAAAAAGAAGATAATAAAGAGAAAGAAAAGCCAGGAAAATAAAGGGAAATCCAATGGAAATCCAATTGAATAATATTCGTAATAATAATAATAATAATAATAATAATAATAATAATAATAATAATAATAAAGGAAGCAGAAAAGTAGAATTAATCGGAAAGAGACAAATCTGAGATTCGAAATTATCAAAACCTCAATGAGACAGACAAACCGTAGAAGAATTCTCAACTTTCCATGGCTCCTTCAAAATTCACAGTGTTCTATATTACTTTCAATATCTCTAGTCAGAGTTCTCAGCAGTCCCGTTTAATGGAATAGGGTAATAATAGGAATACCAAGACGCTGAAATGCTGAAATACAAGAATATCTACGACTAATCACTTTGAAGAGTCTCAAATTGCGTCCAGGGTTCTCCATTCTATTATATTTCAACCTCTGAACTCGCTAAACTCTCTAAACTTCCTGAATATAACTAAATACATGCTGTATAAACTAAATTCACCATATAGCTATCTCATAATAAACCTGTGATCCTGGAAACTCTTCTATTAGCTTCCAACCTGAGAACCTCTCATTATACAATTTATAGTCGTTTCCTTTTCTAAATTTCACTGGAGATCCTCTCATCGCCTGCCAGCTGGCTGGAAGACTCCTACAATAACATTCCGTACAGCAGAATGTCCTAAAGAAAATACCAGAGGAATACTGAGAAAAACAGTAGAATCCATGCAGAAATCTCCAATTATTCTTCCCTGTATTCGTCTCTTTTCTGAGTTGGAAATTCCTGTTGAATTTCCATCCCTAAACTGTCAAAAGAAGATTATCTGTCAGAAATTGGAAGTAAAGAAGTGAATAAGTATAGATAAATTGATAGTTGGGTAGATTAAATTCCTGTGAAGAAACTGTTTAGAGAGCAAAGAGTTCATTTCAACATTCTGTCATGTCGTATGGTTATTTTAATAGTTTTTTATAATGGATTTTTCTGCTGGGCGTTCCTTAGATGTTTAATAATTTCCCATATTCTCACTATAATCTTTCCACATCGTTCCCACAACCTTTCAATATTTCCTTCCCATTTTCCCCACATTTCTCCACATTTTTCTCAATGAGCCCACAATTCTTCCAAATCCTTGAAATGTTTTTATAACTTTTGATCTTGTTAATTGCTTTAATTCCTTGAAAGTCTTTTAAATTCTTCTAATTCTTTATAATTCTTTTGAATCCTTGCGGATCCTTTAAATCCTCGAAACCCTTTTAATCGCTTCAAGACTTTTAAATCCTTTAGTTCCTTGATTCTTCCTCAAAATCTTTGAAATATATTCTAATCCTTATAATCCATTTGGTACTTCTTGAAATCCTTTTAAATCCTTCAATGTTTTGAGTCTTTAAACCTTCAAATCCCTTTAATCCTTTTAAATTCCTTTAATTCCTTTTGATCCTTTGAACCCTTTAATTTCTTCAAATCCTCTCAATTCTCCCACAACTCTTCCAAACACCTTTAATCCTTTCAATTTCCTTTGATTCATTTAGTTACTTGAAATCCTTTTAAGTCCTCCAAATCCTTTAATTCATTTCAAGCTGTGAAAACATTTAATTCCTTTTAATCCTTTTGATTCCTTTTAATTCCTTTTGATCCTTTTAAATCCTTGAAACCCTTTCAATTCCTTTTAATCCTTCCAACCCCTTTCATCCTTCTAAACTCTTGCAAATGCTCAACTCTTTCAATCCTTTTAAATTCTTTCAAATGCTCACGTCTTTTAGCCCTTCTGTACTCTTTTAGTTTCTTTTAAATCCTTTTTATCCTTTTAATCCTTTTAATCCTTTTTATCCTTTCAATCCTTTTAATCCTTTTTTAATCCCCCCATCCCTCTAATCCTCCTACTTTTCCTACGTCCACCTGCTACTACCCATCCCCCAATACTACAAATCCACTGGAAACTATACTTATCCTATCTTATCTTATCATATCCTATCATACCCTATCATATCCTATTTTATCCTAACAAACAGCTCTTTTCTAATACCGAATCCTCATTCTAGGTTGCAATCCTCTCCGTTTCCTAGCACTTTCCGTCACTAATTCAAACGGAACAACCGGATAATCTCTCCCACAACTCCGAGGTCCCGATCGGCTCGTTCTCGGCCCTGATCTCTGTGCTGACGCCACATACACTAATTGAGACGGAGTTTCCGTCCTCCGAGGCGGCGTAACCTCATTAGCAAAACTCTCAGCCCGATATTTCTCCTGTTTCGACTGTCTGAAAGCGGAAAATGACATATTAGCCACTCCTAAACTCCCACAAACAAGTAAAACACAAAATATCATACTTTTATAGCTGATTTCCCCTACAAATCCATTCACAACTTCAGCCAAAGTCGCAGCCCCAACGCTGGCTCGCCCAATTTGCAGCGGATCACGTTTCATACACATTTCCCATGCCTGGCACGTCTCCTCAATCACGGGGACCCGCAATTCCGGCTGACAGTTATTACGGATATACTGATTTGCGCACTGGGCGATTTCCGTGGCGATTTCCGATGATTTTAATTCGATTTTCGAGTTAATATCAGCGGAAATCGTACTATAAAAGATGTATAAAAGGTATGTAAGTGTATATGTGATTACGGCATCGAACAGTAGTTGTAAATACAGAGAAAGCTGTATGGGAACTCTCGGATCTGTGAAAAATTTACCTGTCCAGTGGCTACGGGGTTTTGGGTTTTGTTGGTGGGTTGACGGAGTTGACGGAGTTGACGGTGTTGACGGAGTTGAAGGAATTTGTGGAGTTTCACGGAATTTACGAGATTTTCGGTCATTTCGGTCATTTCGGTCATTTCGGGAACTTCGGGAACTTCGGGTGGATTCAAACGTTTCTGTGGAGTTCAATAAACTCCCCGTTTGTAAAAATTGTGGCGTTTCGTCTTCCCAATCGGCTTCCCCGTTTAGGAAAACCCCAGTAACGTCTGTGGCGCTGTAACCAGATGAATTCGCCGTATCCGATTCGGAAACAAACGAATCCTCCGCATACGGTGTGGCGCAGCCACTGTGGCGTCCCGAAACCAATACAGACTTATTGTGGCGCAGCGAAAGACCAGAACGCCGCAAAGGCGACGGAGAACCAGGAATATACGTATGATAAGATTTATGCGGGGAAATCACTACTTTCTTAGACGGAGACGCCATAACGGATTTCTCAGGAGAATTCTTCAGTATAGAATGTCTATTTGGGGTTGATAATCGGTTATTATTGTGGCTCGGAGTACCGAAAGATCGGTTCGGAGTTGATTGCTTTAAATTTGTATCACAATTCGGAACACAATTACTAGAAATATCCGCAAACGGCAAGCGGCACAAACCAGGGATTCCGAGCAGCGCGGGTCTCACTTCGGAGTTCGGAGTGGCTTCGTTCTCCTTCATAGAATTATCAAACTCGGAAGAAGTGTTGTAGAAAGAGTAAATCTCGTTGAAAGAGTTTGCGTTTTCGTCTTCGGGCATGACGGAAGGAGCCGGCGGGCCGAAATGAGGGGTTTAGCGGGGGGAAATTACACAAATAGAGATATTGTGGCGTATTGTGGCGTAGTATAACCATTAAAACAGCCAAAAACAGTCAAAAGCCCGGAACTGTGGCGGCCTGCGGAACTCGCTTCTGTGTTTCCCACCGTTTTTGTGCCTCCTAAGCGGTACAAAAAGTATCTTATCGTCTCGGATCTCGGAAGAGAATCCCGCTGTATTCCGATGTTTACTTTTGTTTGTATTGGGAATTTCCTTACTAGGAGGGAAAAAAGTGGAAAAACGAGTGCTGGAAACTACACGCAGCGTATATTTCAGCATGCATGGTGAGTGGGTGAATACGGAGAAGATAGTGGCTTACATCGGAGATTATAATGGTCAAAGTGACTATTGTCTCCGGAATCCACATTTTCAACATTATATCCGAAATCTGATACATTATTTCCGAAACTCCTAACTATCATATCCGAAAAGTTTCCTCGGTAATTCAGGTAATTTGATTCCGATATTTCAGCCTCCTCGGAAGCTGAGCCACATTTTTAACCCGAAATCAGCCTGCTAAGCCACAAATCTGCCACCACACCCGCGGATGCCCCGCAAATTTCACGAATTTCCACTCCTGGACGGTCAAAACGGTTGAAAAGCTCGAAATCCCCTAAGAAACGCGTATTTAAAGGCTGAAAAAGACGCGTCAGATCAGAAATACGAGGTTTTCTGCTTATTTGGTGTTTTTCACGTTCTATCAGTGGATTTCTGATTATTATTATAGTATTTAAGTCTCCTATATTCTTCTATTTTCTCCTATATTTCCCTATATTTTTCTATATTCTCCTATTTGTTCTTTCCTTCATCATTTCCTCTTTATTCTCTCTATTCTCTCTGTTATTTCTATTATTTCCATCTTTCCCTTCTTTATTCTCCTTATTTCCGGTTTATCGTCATTATTTTCTGTTTATTCTCTTTGAATTTCATTGAATTTCCTCTTTATAATTCGAATTTCCGTTATTTTTCTCTTTATAATTCCATTTTTCTCCAATTTTCACCCTCAGATTCTCTCAGAATCTCTCAGATTTCTATTTTTTCCTATTCTGCTAGTATTTTTTACCTATCATTTCCTATATTTCTCCTCTTTTCTATCATTTCCTATAATTTCCCCTCATTATTCCATCATTTCCTCCTCATTTTCCCTTTTTATTCCCATTTTTTCCTATAATTTCCTCTTTTCCTCCTCCTTCTTCTCCTTTTCCTCCTCTTTTGCCCCTCTTTCTCCTCCTTCCCCCCTCCTTTTTCTCCTTTCTCCTATGGCCGACAGCACA
>JAKTRH010000100.1:0-51060 GCA_030579575.1 Sporopachydermia lactativora
CCGCTTCCGCTTCCGCTTCCGCTTCCGCTTCCGCTTCCGCTTCCGCTTCCGCTTCCGCTTCCGCTTCCGCTTCCGCTTCCGCTTCCGCTTCCGCTTCCGCTTCCGCTTCCGCTTCCGCTTCTTAATTCTACAATCCCCCGCCTCCTTCCTACTTTTTCCAACTCCGTTTCCCGCAAACTCTTCCGCTGCATTGCTTTGCCCGCTTCTACCACTTCCTTCGGCCCGAACTCGTTCACCGCTGGCCCAGCACAGTAGAGAAATTTCTCCTCTCTGTGTATCAACGCTGATCTCTGAAGTTTCCTTATTCGGGCCAGCGGGACGGTTACTGCGCCACATGTGGCTTTCCGGTGTTTCCGAGCTCGGCGTTCTGTAGCTGTTGTTGTTATTCCTACTGATAAGTCTTTCCGTTTCCCCAGGCATCGGAATTCGGCTATCCAATCCCGAGGGATTTGAAATACTCTGACTACGTTATCTGTGGTGTTGGAAAGTGATGGGAGAGGCCACGTGAATGCCATGGCGGAGATTTGTTTGTGTAAATTAGGAATCTGTGTCATATTTGCCCAATTAGGTCCGTAGTTTTTTATTTTTATTGGCTGCGCCACAGACTGCGCCACAGATTGCGCCATTTTCTGTTTTTTGTTTGCCGAAATCTCGGCATTCCGTGCCAATTTCACCGCTCTCTCCATTTTCCTTTCCGCCTTTCTTTCCATCCTCCGTTCCGCCCTGCGCCCCGCTTTCATTCGGCTTACCCCGCTCAACCCCGCCGCCCGCTCCTCAATCGGCAAATACCCAAACTTATCCGGATCCACTAACCCGGCATCTACGCATTTGTAATACTCCTGCGCCTTTCGCTCTGTTCGCCGAGATGCTTCGTATTTTTGTAAAACTCCGTCAATCTCGGAAAGCACAGAACTCAGAACTTCTCTTTGCCGAGATTCCGAGGCAGAGACGTCTAATCGGACGTATTTAGCTAAAGCTCGTGCCCAGTCGTCGGTTTCGGTAAGATCGGCTCGGGCTCGCTCGTATCGGGACATTTCATGCTCGGTGTTTGCCCTTTCTTGGTTGGCGAGTCGGGTTTCGAGTCTTAGCATGTGACGGTGGAATGGGAGGTACAAATCGTCGCTGAGGGGGTCGGCTGAAGATGTGGCTGAGGGTGTGGCTGAAGATGTGGCTGATTCTACGACTGGATCCCCGCCGACGGTCCTACAAGCCGAGCTTTGCGGCACTTTTACTAAATTTACAGGGAGACTGAGCCGCTTTTCACCTTTATCGGGCTCAGAATGTGGCTGAAGGTTGCCCGATACGGTATCGGGAGACTCGGGAACTTCCGAGGCCTGTGGCTGAGGTTCTCGGTATCCTGAAATGAGAATGTCGGCGTTGAGCGGTACTGTGGCGGCCGAATCGCCGAATTCGGTGTTGTCGAAAAGGATATCGGCAGTGAGAGAGTAGCGGTTACGGGATTTGCGCCGGGTTTCCCTTTCTGGAGACGTTTGAGGCTCAGAGCTGCGAGGAGGCGCAGCAAGCACTGAGTGATCCATTTTACCCTTTTTATCATCTTCCGCCTTTTCAGCCACAGTTGCCACAGTTGCCACAGATTCCAATGTTGGTAATTCAGTAGCTTTTGTGTCTTCCGAGATCGGAGAATTCGGCATTTCCTTAGCATTCCGAGGAATAACAGAGTCGGATGATGGGTTTGTGATACGTTCGGCACTACCCGCTTCCGCTATAGTTTCCGTTTCGGCTTTAACTACGGTACTGAGCTCGGCATTTGAAGGGATTTGTAACCCCGATTCCGCTTTTGTGCTGCTTTTCGGCTTCGGAACTGCCGAATTACCCAATTGGCTGCCACCCGACGCGTCTTTCGGGACCTTTTTTGGAGATCCGCTTTTCCGCTTTTTTATTTGTGGAACTTCCGATGCGTCGCTTTTCTGCTTTTGATCTTCGGGAAGTTCGGGAAGTTCTGATATTTGTGGTGCCGTTATAAGCTCCACAATCCCAGATTTCACTAAAACTTCCGCCTTTTCCGGCCCATTAGGCCAATTCTGCCTCTTCTTTTGTGAAATTTTCATAGTATCCAACTTCAACGCCTCATTTTGTGTCCCTGATTTCTCCGTTTCCCCCGCTGTTGCCGAATTTGAACGATTGTGGATCGAAAGTGCCCTTTTGTTTCCATTTTTAGCCACACCCGCTTCCGCTTCCGCTTCCGCTTCCGCTTCCGCTTCCGTTTTCACTTTCTTCATTTCTTCCGCTTTCGCTTCCACTTTTTCCACTTTTTCCACCTTTTTCTTCTCCATATTCTCCGTAATTTCTCCCTTTCCTTCAGTATCCGTTATTTCCCGTTTCATCACTATTTCTTCCGTTCCCTCAGTGGCATCCTTTCCGCCCTTCAGCACATCTTTCACGGGATCAAAGAAACGTATCCTTTCCGCTTTCACCTTCCCAGAATCTCCGGAATCGGCATTTCCGCTCTGTGCCGCGCTGATCTCCGATTTCTTCCCATTATCGGCTTTCCGGTGACTTCCGCTATTGCCGATAGGATCGGAATGGAACGCCGTTGAAGCCTCTCGGTAATCCACAAACGGATCTGTGGAACTTTGCGCCATCTGCGCCACCTGCGCCACATCCGCATTCGGCAATCGCGACTGTGGCGGCCGGTAATCCGCCATATACGGCGGCAGAGAGAAATGGAATGCCGGAGTGTACGTCGGCTGCGCTGTCATATTCGGCACGGAAAACGGGCCAGGGAACGGGATTGGCAGCGGGAGTGCCACAGGTATTTGTGGCGCAGCGCGGGATCTGGCGGGGTCCGTTTGTGGTTGCCGAGATTTAGATCGGCGATTTGGTGTATTTGAGTGATTCATTTCGGAGGCCTGGCCGCTGGGAAGCGGGTAAAAATGGGATCGGCGCGGGCCATCGGCTGTCTTGCCGGAGTGTACAAAATGCTTGGGTCACGCACAGGTCACGTGGGGTCACTTCGGTTTGAACAAACGCGAAAAAAACGCGAAAATTACGCGAGTTTTCGTAGATTGGTAAGTTCGGTAGTTCGGTAGTTCCGAGATTCGGAAGTATTCAGGGGATTTCGGGTTCTTTCGGGCAGCGTTCGGAATGCCAGGCGTCCTAATTACAAACTAGTAGGTTCTCTGTGTCAGTTTAGGCTTTCTCAGAGTTTCTTCCGAAACGCCGAACTGCTCCGTCTATCCTCCGATTCTCCCCGCTTCTTTCCGCTCACCCCACCCGTTAAAGAGCAGCGCGGAATGTTGGAGCTTCGCGTCTCCCTTCGTACTGCCATTGCCCGTGAGGAGATGTGAAGTAAAATTTGGGACTTACAAGAGGAGACGTGAAGTAGAGTCTGAGACTTCACGTCTCCTCACAGCCAGCCCAAGCCGTTCGGCCCGTCTCGGAAGATCGGCTGTTTACTTCCGTTCCACATCCGCGTTTCCTCGGCAATTTTCGGAGAATTGTGTGGCGCAGGAGGCGTAACAACTGGGTTTTGTACTATTTTGGTCGCTCAGCTGGAAGCTCGGAACGGGCGCGGAATGGAAATGGCACAACACTGAAACTGACTGTACTTTTTGCCCATATAAACTCATTATAAACGGAAAATCAGCCACATTTCACTCTATGGACGCCACATCCTCGGCTCGGAGCGCCCCACGAGCCGCCTTGCGATCTCTGCTCCGTGCGCTGCCGCGCCGAGATGTTTCGCCGTCTCCAGCCACAGGGAAACACAATCTACGCTCTTCTACAGCTATAACTGCGCCTCCTTTACTATACAATTGCCTGCTAATACTATTTTTACTGTGGCTTCTGCTCACACAGTTTCTGGAACGTACAGTTGTACACCGCGCACTGGCGAAATGCCGCTGGGAGTCCTGGGAGCCCTGGCCGCGGGATTCGGAGTCTTGTGAGCCGTTCCGAGCTGTTCTGGTTGCCGATCCTCAGCTTATGGATTCTTTTTCCTATCCGAACCGATCTCGGACAATTGTTTCCGCTCAACGGAAAATCGTAGACAATTACCTGAAACGGAACTTCCGGTTTACCAATTCCGTACTTCAGCCACACGCTACTATCTTTTTAGGGGATCTTTTCGATGGTGGCCGAGAATGCCCCGATTCGGAGTGGCTTGGAGAATACAGTAGATTTCTTTCCATATTCCCACCGGACAGCCACCGGCGTTCTGTATACTCTTTGCCGGGAAACCACGACGTAGGATATGGAGATGGGGTGAATATAGCGGCGTGGCGGCGGTTTCAAACGTATTTTGGCCCAGCTTCGCAAGTTTTACAATTAGGTAATCATTCTATAGTGTTATTAGATACTGTGGCGCTTTCCTATTACGGCAGCGAGGTGGCTGAGCCTGCGCGGCAGGTGCTGGAAGCATTGGCACCGGAATTCCCAGGAGAATTACCCCGTATATTACTAACCCATGTACCTTTATACCGAGATCCAGTGGCTCAGCCGTGCGGTCCGAAACGGGAGTCCCAGAAACCGTTCCCTCTGGTCCGCGGGCCGCAGTATCAGACTGTGCTGGACTACGAGTTATCGCAGGAGATTCTGGCGAAGGTTCGGCCTGTGGCGGTGTTTGCCGGAGACGATCACGATGCGTGCCACATCCAGCAGCCGTTCCGATCCGAAGGTCGGCTGCGGATTGCCGAGGAGTACACTGTGAAATCTGTGTCGATGGCGATGGGTGTAGAATTCCCGGCAGTGCAGCTGCTGTCTTTGTATAATCCTGTATCAGGAACTGTGGCGCAGGAGGCGCAGCCTACGTTCCGAACTAAGTTATGTTATATGCCAGCACCGTTCCGAGCTTTGCGGGCTTATTATACCGTTTTCGGTGCCGGTGTGGCGCTGCTGGTGGCGTTAGTATGGGTAGACAAATGGCCCGAAAAGTGGCGTAGGAAAGTGGTGTGGCTGAGTGTAGGAAGTGGGATCGGAAGCGGAGTAGGCAACGGAATAGGAAGCGGGGTAGCAGGTGACGACAAAAAGGCGGTACTGCCGCTGCATGGTTGGATTCCGCGTGGGAGGGGCCGGGCGGGGGAGCCGTTGAGCGGGAAGCAGAGAGCAGCGATTGTCGGGTGGAATGTATTGTGTTATATGGTGGGATGCTGGGGTGTGCTGTTGTGGTATTATAAGAGTGTGTAGTTGGAGGAGGGAAGAGGGAAGGGAAGAGGGGAAAATAGGAGATATTGGAGTAAAATAATAGAGTAAGAGAATAAAAGAACGTATGATTGGAATGATAGAAATGTACTGCGTTTTGAATGAAGTAATTTCTAAGTTATTCAGCAAGATATATAGACTTGAAGTCGATAGTAGCAGTCAAAGGTCCAGAAATTACAGAATTTCTTCAGCCTGAAAATGGTGAAGTTATAATTGGAGTTCTTGTTGATATAATGAATGATTTCTCCTATCTCAGCAAAACGAATGAGTTCTTTCGACTGACGAAATACGATTTGAGCAGAGAAATCAACGTTTACTACACTTTATTGAACTGCTATGAGCTAATGAGGGAGAAAAAGAAGGGTAACAGTACTGAGAAAGATATATGATGGATATTCGGACCTGAGTAGTTGATATATTGAGTTATCAGAGGTTTGGAAGTGAAAGAGTGAGGAGTGAGGAATTAGGATTATGGGAGGATGTAACAGAAAGCAATTGAATGGAATGAGAAGTGAGAGGAGAGAAGAGAGGGGAAATTGAAGAGAAAAAACCAAGCAGGGGTAAATGATATAGAGAGACCGATGTTAGTATGATTATATATTATATACATGCTTGTAGATTTCAACACATTTCAGTAGATCAGGGAAACTCTCGGGAACATCAACTCTCGGAAACTCCTACGAAAATATATGGATAATGAATAGTAATGGGAGCATAGTAATAAGTAGACAGTAGAAATGAGAAGACAGAAATGAAAAGATTAAAACACGAAGTTGGAAACAGAAGCAACTGCTTGCTACAAGAGCTGGAAATGACTATGGATTAAAGAATTATAATAACTTAGCTGAGCTTTATAAACTATAAGTAGAGATATGTCCCTTGGATATTCCCCAATTGGTTTATTATTGCAATTATGAGGCTGGAATATCGTTGTGGAAAGCAGATATTCCCAAGAGAATCAACTTGATGGAACCTCAAGCAACAGAACAACTCAGCCCACTACCTGAGGCTACCAACTGAGATATGAGAGACTTTCACATTGAAATTGGAGAATCACAGCTTCGAAATGAAACATACTTGAACTACAAGCTAACAAATAAGAAACTATCACCATTAACAGAGAGTACATAATTCCATTTATTCAGTTACTGAGATATCAGACAGTGGTAGAAAGATGGAGACTAAAGTATTCTGGCTTACTATAGTTAACTCTTGCTAACACTGAGATTCATCTCAAATCCCTCAACTGAACTAGGACGATGAGTCCATCCTGAGTGTAGTTGCTTGGTATCTTAATTTCTCCATAAACCCAGTTGTGAAATCACTTCTTTTCGTAATGTAGGATTGCAGAACTGTTGGATTCATTGACCCGAGGTATCCTTCTTTAATGAGAGCCGGGAGAAGTTCAGGTCTGTTTGTTAGTAGGTCGTTAGTAGGGTGATATGAGTGAAAGGAGTAGTGAGGATTAAGTGAACCTGTATAGGAATGAGAGAAGAGGAAGAGAAAGAGAAAGTTTTAGGAGAAAAGAAGAGATTATAAGGAAACTGAGGTGAATATCAATCAAACAAATAGAGAAATGAATGTGAGATACATAAATCAAATAAAACATAGAAGAAAAGAGACAGGGGAAAGAAGGATAAGAAAAATTAATAAAAATTGATAAAAATTGATAAAAATTGATAAAACTTAATAAAAATTAATAAGCAAAACAAAGAACCCAAGAAATAAAATGCTGTAACTCGTAAACCTCCAGATTATCAAATTGGAGATTCCCAAAGTTCCAAGAACCACGAAGATTCCTATCTTTACAACTGAAGGTAAAACCCGCAATCAACTGTTTCCTTCCCAGCTTTCTCTACCTTCAAACCTCTCCCATTTCCCAATACTTCTTATTATCCTCTAATCTCTCCTCAGCTTCAGTTTTCTAATACTTACTGCACAGTAAACAGCGTTCCAATCTCGCTAAAGACATAATACTCTTCTTTGAGTTCGGGGATCCCCCATTCGTTTATGAGTGCCTGGTAAGCACGGATATCCCTTGTAGGTGTTAGTAAATCACATGAACAGCTGAGAAAGAAAGGGAAAACCGGTGAAAGAGGAGTCTAAAGAGGAGTCTTTGAGTGCCGAGGAGTTGCCAAGTTCGGGAAGAATGTTGAGAATTCAATGGTTGATTGTGGTATTGCATACTGTGGCTTAGCTTGAAATGGCATTGGTAAAACAGTTGTGGCGCAGTTTTTTCCTTCTGTAGCCTTTTTCATCCGCCCTGATTCGTTTGTCTATTCAGAGAGGTTATTGATATTTCCAGCCACTGAGCCGCAATCAGCCACAATCAGCCATTCAGCCACAATCAGCCATTCAGCCACAATCAGCCATTCAGCCTATCCGCAATTCAGCCAGTCGGTTCGGCATTTCTCGGAATTTCTCCGCATTCTTCGGTATTCTCGGAATCCTCCTTCACCCCTCAGTAGTCCTCGGCACTTTTTGCCTCCCCCTTGCCTTCAACTCCGCCTTCGGCTTAGTCTTCGCTTTCAGCTTCGGCTTGAGCTCCGCCTCCGCTTCCGCCTCCGCTTCCGCCTCCGCTTCCGCCTCCGCCTCCGCCTTCTCCTTCAGCTCCGCCTCCGCCTCCGCCTTCAGCCTCGCCTTCGGCTTCGGCTTCGGCTTCGGCTTCGGCTTCGGCTTCGGCTTCGGCTTCGGCTTCGGCTTCGGCTTCGGCCTCGGCTTCGGCTTCGGGCCCTACACAATACTTACTTCATCAACGTCAAAGCCCCAGTCGACGTCACTACAAACTTCTTAAAATGCTCCAATAACAAATCCTTCAACCCTTCCCCTACAGCTATTAAAAACCCCCGCATATTCTGCCCCGACAAAGCCTTCCGACCCCGCACTTCCCCCACTACTTCCTGTAGAAACCCACAAACAGCTTCACAGGCTGGCGTATCATCCTGCGCTTCAGGTCCTGCCGTTGCGAAATCCCGACGGCCCTGCCGACTCAGTAGAAATTCCGCTCGCGCCACAATTAAAGCCACAGTACCAGCTACTACGCCGCTAAGTCCAGCTTCGCTGCGCCTCACATATCCGTTTACAGCCGTAGCCATCCGCTGCTGTAACTGTGGCACCGTCTCCGCTAACGGCAGGAATAACGCCCGAACTGTGACGGCCAGCATATGCAGAATCCCCGCAGCTGTGTCAACAACTTGCAGATAAGCCAAGCTTGGAGCCGCAGCTTTCGCGTCTTGCCGAGTAGCTGCAGCAGCAGCCTGCAGCATTTCATCAACGTACCCGCGTCCGATCCCTTGTAGAAGAACATTGAGGATCTCCAGCCCTCGGGACTCTGTATAGACGCTATCCGGGTCTGCTATCGGTTCCAGTTCTACGGCCCGAGCTGCTGCTTCAACTGCTGCTCGGAGTACTACGGCTACAGGTGCAATTTTGAATTCCGACCATCCGAGGTTGTCTGCGCTGCGCCTGAGCGATCCTCCGCGTTCTAGCCGAGCTTTCATGTAGGAAGACAGCTGAGAGAAGCGGCCTGAGGAGGCTGAGGCTGAAGCTGTGGCTGAAGTTGTGGCTGAAGTTGTGGCTGAAGTTGTGGCTGAACCCGAAGTTCCCAAAGAAGGTGAAGAGGAAATGCTACCCATTCTCGCTATATCCGGTTTCTCCGCCTTATCTCCGCTTTCAACTACTGGTTCAGCTTCCGTTTCCCCCGTGCCTACGCCTACACCTACACCTACAATATCAGATCCCTCAGTATACTCTGCTCCGCCGAGGACCTTTGCAATCAACTCCTGCAAGGCCTGTTTCTCCTCGGCAAAGTACCTACCGTCTTCTACGTAACTCCAGAAGAGTTCAGTCAAATACTGGTCTAATCCGCGGGCTGCCGGCTCTAAAGTGGCGTCGCTTCCGAGGAATTGACGCAACGACTGTACAAACTTGGCTGCAGCTGAGTAGGAAGCGTATAAAACACGTAGATATGCTACTCTGGAGAAAGCGGAAGCTCGGGATAGAAGAGCGGCGAGTTTCGGCTGAATTCTTTGTACAAATACTCTTTGGATAAATACGGAAAGCACTGCAGCCGGATCAGGGAACACATCGGCTATTACCTGTGTTTCGGCTCTGATTGTGGCTTCTAAGGGTTCTAAAGCGAGCAATGCGGCGTCAGGAAGTGGCGGAGGAGGCGCAGAAGCATCGGCTAAAGCAGGCCACAAATCATCAGCAGCAGCAACGGCCGCAGCAGCTTGAACTTCCGCTGTATCCATAAAGAAATCATGCTGGTTTACAAACAACTGAACTGCGCTGC
Source organism: Sporopachydermia lactativora (assembly GCA_030579575.1). NCBI lineage: Eukaryota > Fungi > Ascomycota > Sporopachydermiomycetes > Sporopachydermiales > Sporopachydermiaceae > Sporopachydermia > Sporopachydermia lactativora. Next base: position 9,455 of record JAKTRH010000100.1, read on the forward strand.
TTCCCCCATTGTATTCATACAGAATATCACATACTTGTTTCATTACTAAAAGGTCCCTAGCTTGATAGGAAGCGTCGAAATCAGCCAGGAGATCATTTTCCATTATTTCAGCAAATTTCTCTATAGCAGGCCGAGCTTTAGCGGCGGAATTATGAGTTACTCGAGCTGCTACGGCTAAAAGGCGTTTCAATAGCCGAGCACATTGTTTCCTTTCTTCTACAGATCCGCCACGAAGTCGGGTTAGTTCCGGAGATGATCCGTGAGTTAGGAAACTATTATAAGCAGAGATAAGTGCTATTGTATCGTTTTCTGAGTTTCTCAGAGCGGCGATTCGGCTTAATTGGTCACTGGCCGGTCGGGTAGCAGCGGAAACTGTGGAAAGACGGGAATCTAATTGGGCAAATTGATCTGCTAGTCTGTCGGCATGAGAGGCTAAGCGGAGAACGTTTCGGGAATGTGTGGCGTCTGCGGTGGCTACAGCGGTGTGGCGGGAAGTTTTCTGGGTTTGAATTTCTCCTCGGAGTCGGCGCAGTTCTTGTAGAGTTGTTTCAAAACAGCGAATGTACGGTTTTGGGTCCAAAGCTGGAGAGTTAGAAGAAAGAAGGGGAAAAAGAGAGGAAATGAGGGGAAAGGAGGAAAAAGAGGGGAAAAAAGGGAGGAAAGAAGAGAAATGGAGAGAAAAGAGAAGAAAAGAGAAGAAAAGAGAAGAAAAGAGAAGAAAAGAGAAGAAAAGAGAAGAAAAGAGAAGAAAAGAGAAAAAAAAAGGAGTTATAAACAGTAAAGATGGGGAAATTGTTCTATATAATGGGAATTGGTTTCGGTAGTGGCGTGAAAAATTGATAATTTCTTCAGAAAGTGAGGAATGAAGGGAGAAAAGAGGAGAAAGAAGGAGGAAACTGTGGAAATAATAAATATAGAATGAAGATAGAAAGAATAGAATGAGAATAAAAGAAAATAAAGATAAAAAGAATAGAATAAAGATAGAAAGAATAGGACATCACAGAGGAAATAATGGATTATACAATGGAAATATTTAGAGGAATTGTCAAATAAAATAGTCTGAAAGCGGAGAGAAAGAAGAGATGAAAGGGAATAGAAAAGGATAAAGAAAAACAATTAGAGGCAGTAAGGAAATGAACAGTAATAAGATGGAATAAGAGGATGATAGAATAAAAGGTAATAAGATGGAATAAGAGGACGATAGAATAAGGGGATAACAGGATTGTGGGGTAGAATGACGAAACTTCTGATAATATTATGGAAGTGAGAGAAGTAAGATATGTGAATAGGAGAATAGGAGGAAAAGAGAGTAACAGGAAAGAGAATGGGAAAATAAGAAAAAAGAGACAATAGTAATAATAGAATAAAAATATATAATACGTTACAATGAGAATATGGAAAGCACAGAATAAGAGAATCAGAGAATAATTGACTAATAGAATAATAGAATAATAGGATAACGAGAATTACAATGACAATAAAAGTAATCAGATTTACAACGATAATCAGAATAACGAGAATATAAGAATATAAGAATACCTGTTCATACAGCAGACTTATCGAATCATAGAAAAGCAAATAGCAAGAGTCATAGAATAACAGAATAACAGAAGAACAGAATAACAGAATAACAGAATAACAGAGTGATAGATTAACAGAGTGATAGATTAATAAGAACTCCAATAACTATAAGAACTCCAATAACTATAAGAACTCCAATAATTATAAGAACTCCAATAATTATAAGAACTCCAATAACTATTAGAACTTCAATAACTATTAGAACTTCAATAACCGTAAGATACTACCAAAAAGCAAGGAAACAAGACATCCCACTACAATAAAACAATCAAATTAAAACCCCTTCAAAGCAGAATCACAGGTGAACAAAGGGAATAACAGAAACATCATAAAATAGAAGTCAAAGCATTTAATGAACTTCTATGAACCACAATATGCCTCAATATACCTCAAAATACTTCAAAATACCTCAAAAAACTACAATATATCCCAATATATCTTAATATACCTCTATAAACCTCATTTTACTTCATTTCACCCCATTTTTACTTACACTTCAAAGACTGAAAATCTGTCACTGGAAGTTCCTGAGATTTACTCAGCAGCTCAACAAACTCTGGCACCGTGTAGTTCCCCTGAAGTCGGATTGTTAGCAAAAGCAAAATACCCGATAAACAGATAGCCAAAACGTTATATCGCAGCATACTAAGAAGTTATCCAATGTAAGCAATTGACGGATCTTCGGATCCAATTCAAAGAGGCTCATTATAGATGAGGTGGGAAAGGGTGGGATAAATGGAATTGGAGAGCAATTACGCAGCTATAAGGATGATAAAAGTATCATAGAGGGCCACTTAAGACCACCTAAGAGTATAAAAGACGGGATGATTATGAGAAATGCGGAGGAGAACGGCTGAGTTCCGTGCCGAACCGACCCGACCCGTCGGAACGTCGGGTAATGAACAAGAGGAGACTCGAAGTGATGAGAGGAGACTTGAGGTACAAGAGGAGACTTAAAGCTGTAGAAGGAGACTTCAAGTTATATGACATGATACAACCCCCTGAAATGGGACACGGAGTTCCTCATTGCCGAGGCGGAACATCCGCCGGCCTGGGAGCCGAGAGGTAAAATTCAGCATAACAGTGGATATAATTAAATTAGGGTTAATAGACTATTTGGAAGAGCTGGCAAAGACGTAGGGAGAGTCAGTGTCTCAGAGAACGGAATAATCAATGGCTTATCGTTTATAGTGTACTTCGGGGTCTTCAGCTTTCTCCGTCGGCTCTTCCGTCTCCGTCTTCTTCACCTTCTTCACTTTCTTCACCCTATTTATATCTATCCCCGCCCTCCACTTCCACTACTGTCTCCTCCTTTTACTTTCTACGCTCTTCAAAACTACCATAACCCATATATTCTTTCCATTCTTCTACTATACATTATAACTGCGGCAAGGGATCGTCATCATCAAGCTGCGTCAGCTCGAAATGTGCTTCTTCTTCCCCTGCGTCTCCTGCTTCATCCTCGGATGAGTTTGTGCCGCCTGCGGCTTGAAACTCGTCATCCGCTCCTGGCATATGACGCAAAAACTGTTCAGTGATATCTCGGCATTCCCGTTCTGTAACCGTTTCCGTCCACATAGTTTCAGCCACACGGAAAGGTTCCATCCCGGCTCTCGGTTTTGCCGGTCCACGGGATTCTCGGCCCGCCTGTGTCAATGCTTCCCGAGTTTTCGTTTCCTGGAGATGGTATTTCCTGAATAGATAGTCTCTAAGCTGAGCCACAGTAAGCATAGCCGTTGCTAGAGCTCCGATTCTTTCCCATTCCGTATTTTCTGGTTTCGATTCAGCCTCTGCTTCCGCTTCCGCTTCCGTCTCAGCCACAGTTTCAGCCTCTACAGCTACAGTAACGCCTACGCCTGCCAGTACTCTATCTAAATTATGCGCCACCATATAAACTTCTTCTACTGCCGCAAAGGGTAATGCCGCCACATTAACTCCTAAAAAAGCCACTGTATCCATATAACTCCGAGCGTCAGCCACATCTTTCGGTATTTCAGCCACATCTATCGCCCGCGCCACAGCAGAAAGCAATTTCCTCCTAGCTGGTCGGCTCGGCCCAAGTAAAAGATACCATTGAGCCACAAACTGAGTCTCGGCCAGAAGACGGAATGGCCGATTCTGTTTAGTAAACTGTCCTACAAATGCTACAGCGTGGCTCCTTCTGTACGCCACTGCCAGAGTTAAAGCGTCAGCATAGGAACTTTCTATCAGCGATTCGTATTTCTCGTGTAGCAGTCTGTGCATTTCCCGAGCTACGGCTCGCACAGACCGACGAACGGAAGCTTCTAGAGCGATTACAGTTGGGGCTACGGCCCGTGGGTTTCCGAAACCTTCTTGTACGATTAGTTGGAGTAAACGGATAGCTGCGAAACCGAGTTCGGAGTTTTGGAGGCTTAATTGAAGGATTTGTGGCATAAATCGTTGTACTAAAGAGGCGCAAATTCCGTCAGAAGCTGAGCCACCAGCGGTTCCGTGGAATACTGCTATATCTAATTTCTGTTTCGGCTTCTGTTTGTGTTTTGGTATGGATTTGTACTGTCCATTTTTAGCCGCAATATGTGATTTTACAAGTTTCTGTTCCGATATTTTCTCCGGAGCGGAATCGGCACGGGCCGCTTCGTAACTAAGAAAATCTGTGATTCCGCGGATGACTGCTAATTGTAATTCTGGTCCAGCTGAAAGAGCCGAGCCGAGAGTTGTTAAGACTGGTTCGGATAGAAACAGCCGAGCATGAGTGACTCCTACGGCTAAGAGGTTTCTTACGGCAGTTTTACGCACTGATTCGGAGTGTGTAGGAGTACAGAAACAGAGGATATGTTTTGCTATCACTCCTGCGACGGAATCTGTTGATTTCATTCCGATTCCGGCTTGTTCAAACAGATGCTTGTGGGGTTCAACGTCACAAAAGCGGCCTAAGACTCCGATAAGATGCAGTAAACGGATGATTTTAGCCTCAGATTGTGGCTGAGATTTGTTTACGGATGGTGGGTTTAATGGGGAATTCGGAGATTCGGATTTAACGGTTACTGAGAGGCTTGGATTTGAGTGTTTTGTGGTGTTTGAAATGTGTTTGGTTATATTAGTGTCAGCCACAGTTTGGGTCACAGTCTGAGCCACAGTCTGAGCCACAGTTTGAGCCATAATTTTAGCCTCAGCCACATTTTTATCCCCAGCCTCAGCCTCAGCCTCCGGCTTCGGGTTCGGCTTCGGGTTCGGCTTTGGCACCATATAACCCCTCAACAACCTCAAACACGACAAAACCACCGCCGCCACTCTTTCCGTATCCTTCCGCAACTCCGCCAAACGCCACACACACGGCACAGCCTCCTGCAACTCCCGCAGCGAATACCGCGTTAGCCGCTGCATCAACACTGTTTGTGTTTCCCGAGCAAATGCCGGTTGTAAAGCTACTGTATTAGTCAAACTGTGGCGCAGCACCGTTAATACGTACAAAGTAGTCACAGAATCCGCGTCATCTAGTAAATACGGTTGTAAAAACTGTAGTTGATCCTGAGAAATGAGCGTCCCATTGCAAGAGGCCAGCACGGCAATGAGACGTAAATGTTGCTGCGCCACATTTGAATTGTGGCTTAGATTATCAAATAAATAATCTAATAACTGCGCCACAGATAATGTGGCGTTAGCAACACCTCCATTTTCCGGATTTGTCAACGCGTCCCGCAGAAATCGTCGGAGCAACGCGTCGTCCTGTTCGTCACCTGCTTGTAGCAGCGATGACAGCACGGCAGCCACTCCGGAAGCGGAATCTGTGGCGGAAGAGTTTACCGAATCTACGTTACAAGTGGTTTTATATACAGGTAATACTGCGCCACACAGAGAATCCCGAGCGGCGTCCGCTACAGCGTCGTCTTCGTCTCCGAGTCTTCGGAGTAAAGCGCGGAGTGCTGTGACTTTCAGTGGCGCAGCGAGTTTCGGGTAAATTTCTCGGAGGAGGCGCAGTGCTCGTTTCCGGACTCCGACGCTAGCATCCGCTGTACGTTCTGTTACAGCTGTAGCAAGAATTGTGGCGCAGTTGTTGCCATTTGCCGAAGTCGGCTCGGTTTCAATTAACTGCGCCACTAATTCTAAAGCTGAATCACGTACAAGCGGAGACGTATCGTGTAGTTTTGCCAGTACTGCTCTGTGAGTTTCTGTAGTTGATCCGAGAGTGGCGTCACGTTTTACAAGCTGCGCCACAGTTCGGAGAGCTCTACTCCGAGTTTTAATCTTTGGACTGTATAAAGCTCGGCTTACGAGGGCTACGAATTGTTCATAAGTACGGAACAAAGGACGAGAAGCTAAGCATACGGCGTAATCTTGCTGCGCCACACTTTCGGCGTCAGCAGCTGTCAATTCGTGGCGTAGGAGTTGAGCTTCTAAAGGCGAAGGCCACACGCCGTCTCGGATAAATTCAGCCACTTTAGCTACTTCTGCTTCAACTGAAGCTGCCACAGCTGATTCAGCCACATCGCCTAATCGGGAAAGCAGAGGATTTAAACTGTGGCACCATTTAGCAGCACAAACGCGGGATGCTGCCGTTGCCGACTGCCATTGTAAATACTGTAAAACTCCGTCGGCAGCTAATTGAACGCGGGTGAAATCTGCCGCGGTCATTCCGACGGCAATTTCTACCGCTTCGCACGACCCTGCGGCTTTCAGCCCGGCCAGCCGGCATCCGATAGCGCCCATAAGATCGATACAGAATGCCTGAGTGTTTGCTGGAGCAACGGTAAGTGTGGCGTTTTGTGTATTGTTTTGTGGCTCATCAGCCACATCTGTGAGCCGCATTAAAGCCCGCATTAGCGAAAGCAGTAATGTTTCCGCTGCTGGCCATTCAGGGAACGGCAGAGCGGCGAGCAAATCGTCTACAAAATGCTGTAAAACGCGGCGGGCTCGGGATTCCGCTTCCGGCGTTAGCAGACGGTCTAATAGGAATCCCATTACGCTATTTGCGAATTCTGTGGCTTCCGCTTCTACGCGGGCACATGCGGACTCCGTGCGGGACTGCAGATTGCTGTAGTGGGGAGCGGAAGCTTCGGAAGAGCCGACGGAATCAGCACGTGCTGATTTATCTTTCCGATGAGATTTCCGCTTTCCGCTATGCTTTTCACTATTGTTTCCATTATTCCCTAGTTTGGCAGAATTCTTCCGTTCTTTCTTAGCATCCGTAGTTCCTACTATATAATCAGTTTTACAGTCATCAAAATCTCCGGTATCTACAGTAAATCCTCGTACAATTCCGCCTACTACTGCAGCGGCCCGCATAAGCAGCACAGACACCAACTGGACGTTATTTCCGCCGGATATTCTTACGTTTCTTACGGGTTTTTCTAATTTCTGCATACTACTGAGGATTTCCGCTAGGAGGAAAGAGCGGTGGTCTGATTTAGCGGTAAACACGTGCAACAGCACATCCTGCATATCAAATTGCAGAGTATTGTAATCAGCAGCTGCGCCACTTACTGCGCCACTTACTGCGCCACTTGCTGAGCCACTGAATACTACAGATAACGCTGCATATTCTAATTTCGTTACTGCCGCGTCATCAGCGTCGGGCCGAGCCGCGAAAGCTTTTAGAAGGTCTAATAAACGAGAAAACTCTACTGCAATTGATTCTGTGGCTGAATTTCCAACTCGGAGGTTCGGCTGATTTAAAAATGGTACAATAAGATTCTCGGTAACCACAAAAACGTAATCTATAGCTCCTCGGATGTACTCTTCACGTGCTAGCTGTTTCTCCGTTCTGGAACCGAGGAAAATTCTTAGTAAAACCCCCGCTGCCCGAAGTCCATTTATAGCAGTTTCTGCTAAATTTGTAACTTCAACGGAACCGACGGAACTGTTGGAATTCACTAAAACTTCCCAATCAATATGACAAGCATTACGAATACTATGTAGACAACCATTTTGTAACGCACCGAGAAGCGGCAACGGAACAGCGGCGAATTCTTCCGTCGGTCCAAGGCGGCGCAGTAGATCGTCAACTGATTGTAAAACCGGTGAGCCGAGAGCTGAGCCACAATCATCGGCAAGTATATGCGTTAAAGGCAAGCCACCTCCTCTGTTTCGGGAAATACTTTCCAATTCGGCAATACAGCGGATTACATCTCTGTGGCGCGATTCTCCTCGGGAATCCGATCTGGAAACCGCAGAGCGGGGCTGCTTAGTGGGGGAAGCGGGGTAAGTGTCTAATGAATCTGAGGGTCTTTTGCGGGGGCTGCTAGTTGGAGTGCGGGTGTAAGTTCTTTTAGAGTGCCTTTTCGGAGTTGATCCAGGGGAATGCGGGGCTCGGGAGGAGAGCAGCGGGAGTAGTGATTGTGCTAGCGGGGTTAGTTGGGCCGCCATGCCGAGCGGCGGGGTTTGCGGGGTATCTGGTAAGCCTCCTGATGGCATTGGGATATGCATTTGTGGTACTGTTTGTATTACTGAAGCAGTTTTAGCGGCGATTTGAGTTTGTACTGATTGTGGAGCCGATTTAGCGGCTTTTTTAGCCGCCGAGGAGTATTTTGCAATTGGGCGCAAAACGGCGTCGGCATCCGGGCCGATTTCTTTCACAAATGGTAGAGCAGAGACTGGAAGTTAGTAATAGAAGAGAAGCGGAAGATCGGAAGATCGGAAGATCGGAAGAGCGGAAGAAATTAGTTAAATAACGGAAGATTTAGGGAATACAAACCACAAAATTAAATTAAATCCACAAATTATTATGACACAAAAATTGAAATTTAAGCAAATAATTACCGCCGAACCCCACTTGTTGGGATATACATCATTTGTGGCACCCCAAGCGGCTCATATCGGCTTCAATTGTACAACAGGAGCGGCAAAACATACTATCCTGGCTCGGAGTGAGTGACAAAGCCGTGTGTGCCATGGCAGCTTTGAAAGTGTTTGGCAGTTCGGCTGACCCGTCGGAAGCCTGCGGGGGTTCCGCAGGGCGGCCCGAATCCATCTTTATAGTGAGCTGTTTGACCGACAGGTCAGAAGCTTGAATGGTGACGTTGTAAAGGGAAACGGGAGTCTTTTCTAGGCAGTATTTACTGTTCCGAGGTGTTCCCGATTATCCCGAGAAGCGGCTGAGCTCCGTTTGTGAGTAATTTATGTGATAAATTAATGCTTCTGTTCGCTCATCTCGGGCGGCAGTTTGATGAAAGCGGTAAATCGAAAGATGCCGAATTGGGCGAAGGGATGGGTAATGGGAAGCGGGGTGTGTTAGGGGTGGGAAATGGGACGGCGTGCAAAAGGTGTAAGGATGTTTAAGAGGGTCTGAAGAAAGAGAGGGTCTGTTAAGGAGGGTCTGTTAATGAGGGTCTGTTAATGAGAGCCTATGATCGCGTAATCAATAAATATCTCCTCTCTTTCCGAGGTGAGATTTATGTGGAGTGCCGAAATTGCGGCTCGGATAAGCCGAAATCTGAAGATCGGAACAATCTTTCATGAACTCCGACATCACATTTGAACATCTAAGGACTCTAAAAACTCTCAAATTGCCTAAAAGTCGTCTATTGATTCCTCCATTCTCTCAATTACTCCTCAGTAAACTACCAATGGCTATCTTGAGCTCTTTCTTTACCTAATCTAACAAACTAATGTCGGCTTCGCTCCCGCCCCGCGGCTCAAATGGGGTTCGCAAAGACCCAGAACTGTTAGTGTACAAACGGCAATTTTCCCGGTTTGCCCGCCATCCGATGCGGTTCCGCCAACAGCAGAAAACTACAAGTCCAGCCGTTAATTTAGACAGAAATAGCTTTGCCTATACTGAACATTTAGTCCGTCGCTGCTTTTTCCCGAATGCTCCGAGGTCTACGAAGGTATCGGATGTTCTCCCAGCACTCACAAGTTCTAACGAGGTGGATGCCGAGTTGTATGCGCTTATAGGGTTGTTGAAAAATCAATTTCTGAGTTGGTATGGGAATTTCTCTGATGATTCGGAGTTTAGTGAGGAATTAATAAATGTGTGTGCCCACGTGATCCGCGGAGCGGAAGAACGGATACGGAAGGTGGATATTGCGGCTTTGCTGCTTACAGATGTGGCGCAGTTGTTGGATAATCATATTCGGCACTTCCGAGAGTGTCAAATGAATTTCGGAACAAGTTTACTACCATTTACTACACAAGCGGAAGCGTTCCATAGTTTACAGCCACATTTTGCTCTAAATAGGGAATCTTCGGAGGATAATATTAATGTGGCGCAGCAAGAGTATTTACGGCTTTTAGCCCGAGGAGCTGTGCTGTTATTATTGCCATTAGAGGAAGCACAATGCTCCATTGTAAGAGATTTTGTACAAATGCTGGTGGCTGATGTAGTACTACAGAATACCGTAGAGAAAGTGGCTGAACCGTATATGATGTACGAACTGTTGGAGAAGTTGTTGGAAGTGTTAGAATTGAAGATCGGGCCGAATTCGGAGAAAACGGGATCGTCGGAAGAGTTGAAAACGAATGATTTGTTTAAATCAGACACAATATCGGATGTTAATGGTTCTGTGTCATCTTCTACGTCTTCCGCATCCGCTTTTGTACCTGGAAAAGCCGACAACTCGGAAGTGAATTCTTTATATGAAGCTGTGACAAAAATGGATATAATGGCTGCTTGGCCGGCTTTGCGGCGTCAAGCCACTTCTGTACTTTCCGCTGTTGCCAACAGTGTGTACGCTGGAGGTCGAATTGTGGCACTTTTAGCTTCATTCTCGGATAATTCACTTCTTCCGCGGTTTCTTGGGCCGAAATGGGGAGTTTTCTCGGGCCGAAGTCTCGGTAGTGGCTCAGAAACGTCGGGAAATTCTGAATTTGTGAATAATTCCAATACTTTTGAGTCTTCGGCTTTTCATTCCGATAAATTCCGACTTCGTAGCTCTTTGCGGGACGAGCCGACAGTTTCGTATGCCTTGCTGTCACTAATAGTTCGGATATTCCGTTTGGAACAACGGAAACCTCTGCTTGTGGGTGCCGTGCGGGCGGCTAGCCGACGGGAATTCGGACAGAAACTTGGTAGGATTGTTCAACGGATGATTTCTCACATGGTATCGGCAGGGTTCTCGGGTAGTCTTTTAGCTAGTCTTGTGAATGCTGGTCGGAGAAATTTATTTCCTACGGATGAGTTTCTCGGTCCGCCCAGGGTTCCACCGACTGAGGCGGAAGTTCGGGAAACTCGGCGGAGAATTCGGGAGTCGATTTTACGGGTTTTACCACGGAATATACATGGACATTTATTAGGTGATAATCCGGAAGTAGCATTAGAGGAATTGCTTGATGTATTTGGAGATAAACAGATAAATCGGCATTTAGTGATGTATTTACTGGATTGTTTGGTTGGAGTGTTGTTTCCGGAGTTGTATGAAATGAGTGTGAAAGAGTTGGAGGAGATGATAAAGTGAGGAGGATTGGTAAGGATTGAATGGTAGAGAATTATGGAGGGAAAGGAATATGGTAATGGGAAAGAAAGGGGGTAGGATTATAAGGACGGTAGAGTGAAACAATGGGAGAGAAAGGGAGAAGGGAATGAAAGGGAAGGAAAGGAAGGAAAGGAAGGAAAAGATAAAGATAGAGAAATATGAGGAATGAAGGGAATGATCAATAGAATTTGAAAATGTAAATAAGTGGAATATGATATAGGAGAGCAAGGGGATCAAAAGAGAGTGTTACTGCTGCTTCTAAGAAGAAACTGGGTAAAAATAGGAGATGAATATGAAGTAATGCGGAAGAGTATGGAGGGGTGGAAATGACTGCAAAATGTGGGATTCATATTTCATGAGATCTCAATAGAACCTACTTGGCTACAATCTACGACTATAAACTGGAATTCTTGGCTCTCCGGACTTTTCCATCGTACCAGATCTCCTATAGTGATACAATTCATTTCCAGTTTGCAGAAGCATAAATCAGTAAACCAATTCTGGCGATATCTACCGCTTTATATAAATCTGCTAAGCGCTCGGGGCCCGGCGCTTAGTCGTTATCACATTCATATGAGCGCGGGGAGGGTAGAGTGAGACTTGATGTTGCCATTCCTGTTGCGCTGTTTACAGTGGATAATGATTTAGGATGAGATAATCGTAAAATGATACATAGGATACACGCTCATTGACAGTTTGTCAGTTTATTGTATATTATGGAGGGTTTTATTTACGGCTAGCTGTTCAGTTGAAGCGAGAAAGTGTCTAAAGAGTAATGGAAGATGTTTTTTATGAGAAATGGAAACTGTTTCCCCAGATTTTCGCATTCAATTGGAGTCGTTGAAACATCCCCTTTCAGATTACGTAATTTTAATATGATATTCCCGACGGTCCGTTTTCCATTATTATGATGAGGTAATCACAAAATACAGCCTGTATAGTAAGTGAGAGGTAACCTATAGCTCACACAGCTTTCTCCTCTATTTGCCCGACAGCAATTATACTAATACAGTAATTTACTAGATAACAGAACAAAATTAATACCCCGTAAACCCCAGACCAAGGCTTCCTCACCCAGCCTGTTTCCATACTCTTCACAGTTAATCGACTATCCAACCTATTGTTGATTACCTCATCAGAATATGGCTCATCTCATTTCTCCACATGACGCTTGAAAGCCCCCGTAGATCGATGAATAAATGTGAAAAAACCAGCAAATTGAATGCAAATATTCATATTTCTGAGTATTAAAACGCGCAATTCCTCTATTTGGAAGCATATAATTAATACTTGACTCTCAAACTGTACGAAAGGAGTCCCGAAGTGCTGTGTTTCCCTCTCCTATTCAAATCTCAGATTTTCAGGGCATATCGGTTGATTTGGTTTCTGGAATTTTTTCCAAGATATTGGCTGGATTTAAAGGTTACTGAGCGGGATATCCTACTGATATCACTCTATAATTTCATTATCTCCGAGGAAAAGTTCTGAAGTTTGCTGTGAAAGGGACATTTATGGACTTTTATATGACTGGCCAGTGAACAAAGGGTTTCAAATTCATCTTATCATCTCATAGTTTCTTCAATTTGAAACTTTTGCTGGTATTATCAACACCTTTTGGGTATTATCTGACTCTCTGGACGTTATAGTCTCCGATATCCTGTTGTTTTTACACTTTTGAACGACATAATAACACTCTTTTTCAGTTAGTTGTATTATTTATTTGAAGTTCAGTCAACCTAACATCTTTTTTTCAGCCTTAAACTCTTCTATTCCCCTTATTTTCCATCTTTTCCTATTTCAGCAGTTTCCTAACAACCTGCTACCCGTTCATATACGTTATATAGTCACTTATATTCCAATTTTCCTAGTATAATGTCCGCGGAGACGCCCCGCTTTGATCGGAGTTATTCGCCTCCGGTTTCCACTGAGCCTATTGATATTGATTTGGATATTGATGATTTCGGAGATAGTGACGGGTCGATATCGGATATAGTGCCAAAGGGCGGAGAAGATATTGAATTAGTTGAGAGTTCAGCCACAGGTTCAGCCACAGGTTCAGCCACAGGTTCCGGATTTGGACCGTCAATGAGTTCTGCTTCCGAATTAGGCAACCAGCCACTAATATCCGAATCGGGAATTGACAATTCAGCCACCTGCGCCTCAATTCTCTGGAATAGGCCTACTGTAAACCCATTTGAAGCCCCCAATTGCCATTCTCGGCCCGCCACACCGATAAAATACGCCTCACATCTCCCGTACCACGCGGAAGCGGCAGCGACACTCCGCGCGCCAACTACGGGCCACCACAGACGGCTTTCGCTGTCCCAGCAGTCGAAATTAATTAATTTCCTTGACGAATCGCTACTGAAAATAGCCCGGAAATACATTCAACGGCTTACTCGGCACGACGAATCGGATGTTCCGCTCGGATATACGGCGCTTTCGCCGCTGCTGGCGGATGCGGAACGGGTAGTGGATATTTTGTGGTATTCTATTGTGGCTTCCGCTTCAGGGCGCGGGATGGAGCATTCGGAGAACTTCGGAGTTAAGAATTCTGGAGAAGATGCCGGTGGTAGCGGCGATAATAACTCCGGAAAAGCGGAAACTGGTCAATCGGCACTACATTTATTCGGGCAAACGCAGTATTTGATTAAAATAGCTGACGACTCTATTGAATGGATTGGGAATTTACCCCTGGACGATCCAGTGAATTGTTTCCGGTATCTGAGTAAATTAGATCAGATTTTATGCTGTTTATTAGACGGAAAAGTGCCTGGAAATGATGGAGAAGTGGCAGTTGATAGAATGAACGGCACGGAACGGGTAAGATTGGAGTCAATAGCGGAAAGAACGCGGGTTGTAGTGACGAATAAGATGGAGACGGTTGGAGGGTTTCATGATGAGGTTGCTGATGTTTATAAAGGGGTTTTAGAGAGGGTAGGATGAGTAGAAATGAGTTGAGATGCGGGAGATGAGATGAGCCGAGATGAGCCGAGATGAGCCGAGAACGGGGTGAGATGTGAAGTGGGATATGGGAGACGGGAGGGTGATGAGAAGAGTTGAAGGGACTGTGGGGTGTTGGTGGAATGCGGGTGGAAATAGGATGTGGGAATGATGGGAATGGGATGAAAAAGTAGTGGAAAAAGTGGTGGGAAGCTGGTGGGAAAATTGATTGTAAGGTAGTGAAGTGAAGTGGGTGGTTTCTATGGGATAAGCGATTTTCGGCTGAGAATTGGCTTATTTGGGTATTTGGCGAGAAGAGGAACGAGAATTGGTGATTTCTGATCAGAATACTGATTATTATTCTATTAAATGGGTTTATTTATTCCATTAGTTGAGTATTTCATCAGGGAAGAATCTTGTAATCTGGGGTAATTAACTGATTATGTCATCTGAAATGATTTATGATTATATAATCACAGGGGATTTCTGATTACATAATCAGATTAGTACTCTTTGCTAAGTTATATGCTTTCTGCTTAATGATTTATGGATTTTCTTACTCAATGCGAGCAGCTTATGGCAGTTGAATTGGTTGTGTAAGCGCTAAATTGATGACAGAAACCGGGGCCCGCTGGTTGCTCTTTGATCTGCTTTTCTGATTAATTGGTTGCTTGAATTTATGATCACGTAATATATTAATGGACTTCGGACTTTGCTGGTTTACCGAATATCTCGGCTACAACTGGAATTCTCGGCTTTCCAGTAATTCCAGATAGTTGCTTGCTCTATTGTATATGTAGCAAAAGGAGGATATGTTGATATGGGGCTTTTCCTGCTCAAAAGCTGTGAAAATCAAGCTGAAGCTCATAATGAGGGTATTACTGACTATAGTAAGAGATTATTGGGCTATGAGATCTCACAGCGTACGGGACTCTAAAACCCTGAAACCAGAGGGTTGAAATGTAGTAATTAAGCCTGCTAAATTCCCGAATTTCAAGCGGGAGTTCCTCGGTTTGTGTATTCCGATGTTTTCGGATCCTTCCGGTGATTCTCGGAACTACCGATTAGCGCGCCACGACGGAATTACCAACCTTCCTGCTGCCACAAATAGTACTTTGTAATGTAGTAATATATGTTTATATATGTTTGTACCGCCTACTGCTCGGCTTTTCCGTATTTCTTTGCAATTCCGTTCCGTTGTCCGGATACACCGTTTTCGGACACTCCTTTATCCGGACAGGCCTATCCGGACACCTTGGAAATCCAAATTCCGGAAATCATATAAAAACTTCGGAAATGATTTCTAACTATTTAATCCCTTCGGCTTATCCGTTAAAACTAACGAAAATCTCGGCATTTCCGAGCCGAGGATAATAAAATATACACAAAATTAACCGAGATTTCAACCACAAAACCAACTAATCCGAATTTCCCCTCCCGCAAATTTCAATCCCGTCTTTGCCGAAAATGGTTTGGTGGCCCTTCGGAACATCCGAGCCGAAATCGGCGGCACCTGAAGAACTTTTAGACCCGACTTTACAAAAATTTCTACAAAAGGAAGAGAAAAAACAACAATTTCTATTTCGGGAAGCCGGCCGAGATCTTCCGAAAACTTCCGCTTCCGATTCCGCTTCCGCTTCCGCTTCCGATTCCGATTTTTTACCCCCGGAACAATCGCTTCGGGAAGCCTGCTGTGAAAATTGTGCCGAGATTCAACTGAAATTCAACCGATGTGTGGCGCAGAATCGGAGTTGGAATCCTCTGAACTCGGCTTGTGCCGATAAGATTGAGGAATATACGAAATGTATAGAAAGACAGAAGAAAGCGTTGGAAATGCTGGGATATTCGCAGTCTGGGGTGTCTAATAGTGAACGGGAGCGGATTAAATTTACGGTGGACGACGTATTTATGCGGAATTCCCGTTTAGTGGACGTTGGAGGCTCTGAGAAGGAGATTCAGGTTGATTATGATAAGTTTTCTCGGGATATTGAGGAATTAGCTTATACTAGGTGATATTTTAGGAGTATTAAGGAGGATTAGGACCATGTTTTAGTATATATTCACGTATATTCACGTATATTCAGGTATATTTCACCTCATTTTGTATATAAAACCCGAGATTTTTCCATAATTTAAGCATTTCATCCCGTTTCACGGATGTGACGAGACCCGAAGTCGAGGGAACAACGTAGATTTGCAGTAAATTATTAGCAAAATGTGGCGTATGTGGCGTGAGTGGCGTATTTGATTGCCACCCGTATTGGAAAGCCGATTGAGAGGCTCGGCGTTCCTGGGGGCTCAGCTTTGCTTTCAAAATTGTATCCCAAATGCCCTTCCCGACGAAACATACGGATTTCGGGTTAGAATCGGCGATTCGGGATTCTAAATCAGCCACAGATTGGAGAAGTTCGGCATTTGATAGTTCGGATATCCCGTTTGTGGGTCTTTGCACTAAATCGGTTAATCCGAGCTGGAATTCCGTCGGGAGTCTGTGGTCGTCATAAGGAGTGAGGACGGAATTGCCGACGCAGCCGGAAGCGGATAAAAGCGGCCAGAATCGGTTCGTCGGATGGGCGTAGTAGTGGCCTGTTTCGGCAGTTCGGATGCCAGGGTTGAAGCCGATGAATATGCAGCGGAGGTTCGGGCCGAGGAGTGGGCGGAGGGGTTTGAGATGAGAGTATTTAGTGATGGAGTTTAGAATTTTAGTTGATTTTGCCGAAATCGGGTTCGGCTTTTCGATTTTGTGGGAGTTTCGGAGACTTCTGTGGCGCAGCAGCGGGGTAGAAAGTGGGGTTGGAACGGAATTAAAGTCTGTGGCAGATCCGAATTTGAATTTGTCTAAATTTGAGCCGAAAGTGAGAGGTTTGCGTGGCGCAGCAAGTGTGGCTGAGTCGGAAGTTGTTTCCCGATTGGGACTCTGGTCGGAACCATGATCAGAATCAGAATCAGAATGTGGCGTTGCAGGGGGGCTCGGCTCGGGATTTTGACCCGAACTAGACATGTGGAGTTTCCCAAACGTGGCGCAGCAGTATTCCGCTTATGTACAGTTCCAATGCCAATAATACGCCACAGCTCCGCTGAACAGAGAATGAGGATATCCGTTTGCGGGTTGTTGGAGGCGGAAAATCGGCATTCCCTCGTTTATATCTCTGCGTTATCGGAATTCATGTTGAGCTGCGCCACTTATTTAATGAATACAACGCCACATTACATTTGAATATATTGTTTCCTAATACGTGTACTACTGCGCCACATTATACACAAGCTCTCCATTCCCAATCGGGTATAAGTTTCCGTACCGTGGCGCGCGCGTTTTTTTCCCTTTTCGGCCGAGCATCCAGTTAAGCCGAGAATTCGGAGATACACGACATTCCCTACATGTGACGGCGGGGCTCGGTTACGGCCCCTCTGTGGGGCCCCCCACGTTCAGCCCGGTCCCACGCCGAGGTTGAGTGGGCTGAGAACGGGCCGAGGAATGCGGGCATGCCGGTGCGTACAAGGAAGACGGTTTTGTCAGAGTATTCCGGTTCGTCGGAGTGATCGGCGTAGTTGACGAATGCCCGGGGAATAAAGTTCCGGGATCGGCTTTTCCCTATACCCCTGGAAACCGGACAGCCGTGGTTCAACACTCATTGGCCGAGGCGAAGAGCCAGCCGCGCGGGACGTCCGGGCGTAATGGACCCGAGAGATGTATAATGAATTCAGAGATTAAAAATTAAACTGTAGTTGTTTTTATTTGCTGGAATTTCCCAGTGGAATGAGTAGCGGAACCAGTATATACCGTTGAACCGATGATTTTTGCTACCCCGGAGAAACGTTTGTCACGTCTGACAGGGATTTGTCCTGATACGCGAGACATCGGAACTGAAATGTCAGGAATGCACCCGTACACCGGGGGAAATTTAAGGAAAACCCCGGAACGGCGTTGCTTACTGGTTCCGAAGAACGCAGAAGGGCGACGAAAGCGATAATTTAGAAATAAAACCGTTTCGTTTACAGGAGAAGAATTGCGTGGGCGGCTGCAGAATTTCCCCTGGCTAGTTGTATTTCAGCCAAGCTGGGAAATCAACGGGGTTACTAGTGCATGAAACCGGGGAAAGCAGGAATCGACAGCCTAAGTAGGTAGAGTAGAGAAACGAGAGTAAGTATGTACGAATTGCAGAGTAATCCGTAGCAGTTCTGTTGTAGTCCTGTAGGTCTGTAGGTCTGAACTGGTTTTTGCTTTTCCAGAATCGACAACCGGGCTCGGATGAAACATTTCCATTCGCCGTAGTAATACCCCGGATTTTCAATTTTTCACTCTTGCGTACGCCGCGTGTACGTACGTGTGACACGATCATGTCATGCAGGAAATTATCGGGTGAAAGGTACTTTTTCCGGACAGCTACCGGCCCGGTGTGAAGTGGAGGAGTGTGTGTGGTGAAAGCGATGTTAATTGATTAATATATTTATATTCTATTGTTATTTTTTAATTATTGCCACATATTTCCACATATTTCCCTTAATTTCCACTTATTTTGCTCTAATTTCACTCCTTTTTTCGCTTCCTACCTTCCTCACTCTGTGACCTTCGCGTCTCCTCTTGCCCGGCGTTTCCGGACACTTTCCCGTCTGTCCGGCCGCTCCGTCCACTGTGTCCGTCCATCCACTCCGTACACCCCATCCGTACACTCAATTCCTCCAACCCCCGAAGCTTTTAAATGAGCGACTTCGCTGTTCTTCCGCTATTCTTCCGCTGTTTTCCCCGTTTATCCCGTTTTTCCCCCAACATTCCCGTTCCAAAGTCGAAAATCGTCCCGAAATTCACCGAATTTCCTCCCTGCTGCGCCACAAAACGCCACACTACGCCACACTACGCCACACTTCAATATGGCCGGAGAAAAAAAGAAAAGCAAAAATGCTGCCGTCGATCTCATTGCCGGCGGAACCGCTGGCCTGTTCGAAGCCCTCTGCTGCCACCCGTTAGACACAATCAAAGTGCGGATGCAGCTGGCTAAGAAAAACCTCGGAGCGGACGGGAAAGCGGCAAAACCCGTTGGATTTATCCGAACTGGTATTCAAATTGCCCAAAGAGAGAATATTCTCGCTTTGTACAAGGGGCTCGGCGCGGTGGTTATCGGGATTGTGCCGAAAATGGCCATTCGGTTCTCCTCCTATGAATTCTATCGGAATTGTCTCCGAGATGCCGAGGGAAACATTTCTACGGGGAATACGTTTATTGCCGGAGTTGGAGCCGGGGTTACAGAAGCGGTTATTGTGGTGAATCCGATGGAAGTAGTGAAGATCCGATTACAAGCACAAAGACACTCTATGACGGATCCGCTGGATCAGCCGAAATACCGAAACGCGCCACAAGCCGCTTTCACCATTGTAAGAGAAGAAGGATTCTCTACTTTATACCGAGGAGTGGCGCTGACAGCCGCTCGGCAGGCTTCGAACCAGGGTGTCAACTTCACTGTGTACTCTGAGATCCGAGGGTATATGCAGAAGAAAGCTGGGACGGAAGATTTGCCGTCTTGGCAGACTTCGTTGATTGGGTTGTTTTCTGGAGCTTTAGGGCCTCTTTCTAATGCTCCTTTGGACACTATTAAGACGAGAATGCAGCGGGAAATTGGACGGAAAGAAGGGGAGAGCGGATTGGGTCGATTTGTGAGAATTGGGGGGAATTTGATTAAGGAAGAAGGAGTACATGCTTTGTATAAGGGGATTACGCCTAGAATTATGCGGGTTGCGCCTGGGCAGGCAGTCACGTTTACTGTGTATGAGTTTATGCGATCTGTGCTGGAAAAGGCGCCTATTATTGGCGATCAGGCTGCTGTGTTTGATGAGTAGATAGGAAGTAAGTAGTGAAAGAACGAAAGTGTGAGGAGAGTTGAACAGAATGTAGGCGTAGAGAGGGGTAGATATGTGGGGTATGAATGTAGGAAGGAGAATATGCCGGAATAGCGGCATCCGAGGGCGGAACGGAGCGGAAAAACGCGGAACGGATGTGAGATGGAGGCGGGATTACGTAATCGATATTGGTAGGAATTCTGATTATGTAATCTGGAAAGCGGGTAGGTTGATTGGAAAAATGGGGCATAAAAAGGCTCCAGAGCGTGCTGTAGCAGTGTAAAGAGGTATATAAATACTGTAAATCGTGGTTTGGAGAGCTCAGAGCTGTCAGCTGGTGCAGTAGAGGCCAGAATAAAGCGCAATCACGGAAGGAGTCGGCTGTCTGCCGAGCTAAAGGCGTATAGACGATGTGACGGGTAAAAGCGGCTTCCAGTGCGTATTACGGGCGGGAAAAGCGGTTTCTGAGACGATTGTTAGCCATATTTCATGTAAGTTGAAGAAAATCACTGATTATCTGTTGGGAAAGCTCGGCAAAGGAGGGAGAAGTGACTAGGCGAATATTCGATTATGTGATCAGAAAACCCTCTTCACTATGGGCCGTTCCGATCGCCGGCTTTCTCGATCATTTTTCTTCATTTTTCTTCTTATTTTCGGGGTTTTCTTGACTTTTTTGCCGGAAATCTCGTTTAATTGCTTCCTGTGGAAAGCCGTTTCCATCTGTAGTTGCCACGTTTCTTGCTTAGCAAGAAAACTCGGTGGTTTGCTCGCTATTCGTCCTTCTGGTCACATATCTATGGACTTTTCTGCAGTTTTTCACTTTTCTCTCCTCTGAATTATCCAGTATGTCTCAGATAAGGATTATTCTATTCTTTCTGGGACTATCTTTGATCTCCTCGGGTGTCATTCATAGAATCGCGTGTAAATGGCTGAAAATTGCCTTCAAAGTTAGTTAGAATGCTAGTAGAACGTTTGAATAGAAATCCGAACGGATCAATGTATTTTCCTGCTCTGTAATTCTTGTATATCTTTTAATTATTTTAGTATTCTGTTTTATTATCGACTTTTCCATTATTTTATGATGAAAATTGAGTATTTGGCGAGTTGCTTCTCAGCGTTTCTTCAGTATTCTGTCTTCCTATCCTTAGTTTTACCGTAGTTTTACCTTAGTTTTACTGCTTCTTTTATAATTGAACCATCTTCTATTCTTTCCCTCACTGCCAGTTAAATAATTACCACCATTCTGAAGTATTTGTCCTCTCTGGTTGCTCATTCTCTTAATATTCACTCATAAAATGTCACATTTGTAAATACTCTCAGCCCCGAAACCAATATAGTTCATACATCTCTTATCTCTCCTGATATTTACTGTAAGTTCTCTCTATCATTTCACTATTCTCTTATATTTTCTCTGGTCCTTTCATCACTTTACTTCCAGTTATTTCTTACTCGCTCTCTTTTGTTCCACTTATATTCTTCCTTTCTCTCTTCCTCATAATCATAGAACTCATTTTCTTACCATCTATAATCTTCTGATTCTCTTACTCCTGCTACTCTCATCCTACTCATTTCATTCTTAAATCATAAATCATCATTCCTTTACCTATACATACATACAACCCGCCTAAAACAAATACCCAAGAGAATGTTCATAGAACCAATGCAAATCCTTCTTATTTCCTCTCTTCTCTCTCTCCAATGCCTGTTCAGCCAAAAACAACTCTTCCTCAAGGTCAATCTCGGCTTTGAAGGTTTCCAGATCAGCTTCAGCTGGTTTAACCCGCTTCGTCTTGCAGATAATCTTGTACCCGAAAATCATAATCAGGTAAATAGGAATACCGATATATCCGGTAATGAAATCTGTAGAGTTGAATTCACCCAAAAATACAGTGAAATTCTTCACCAATACAATAAGAATGCAGAATCCCAGAGCAATCCAACTTCCATAAGGTCGGAATGGAGCCTTGTAAACAAGCTGATCATCAAGCCCGTTTGCTGCCGTAGCCTTCATAAAGCAAATATGAGTCACCAAGATAGAAATCCAAGTAAGAAGGCCAAACACTGAAACCAGGTTAACAAAGTATCCAAATACTTTAGTTGAACTGCTGGAACAGTTCAGATAAGCCAAGCAGCAAAACAATGCCGAAACTCCCAGAGCATAAGCCGGAATTCCTGCTTTTGTAGTCTTTGAAAAGATCCGAGGAGCCTTGCCATTAACTGATAATCCGTACAGAGTACGAGTAGCAATGTACAAATCAGAGTTAGCAGCAGACAATACAAACAACAAAATGCACGCATTCATAATTTGCGGCAACACGGGGATTCCAGCATTCAAAATTGCAACTACAAAAGGCGAAGCACTGGCTCCAGTTGAAGCCTTCACAGCAAATGCCAATCGAGAGTCGTTGTAAGGAACGCACAAGCCGAGCAAGAAGATAGACAAGCAGTAAAACAGCACAATACGGTAAAAAGTCAATCGGATAGCCCGAGGAATGTTTCTTCGGGGATTCTGGGCTTCACCTACTGTAATTCCAACAAGTTCTGTACCGAGATAGGCAAACACAGATGTCACCAAAACAGCCACCCAAGAAACAAATTTACCCTTTGAACCACCAATTTCTACTCCGCCTTTGCTGTAAGGCGCAAAAGCTCCGGGATCTCGCCAATAAGTAAATCCATTCCCGCCTGGGCCGACTCCGTTTGCTGCCAAGATAATAAGCAAAATCAGCAATCCGAGAACCACAATAACTTTGAAAGATGACAGCCAAAACTCAAATTCTCCAAAGAATTTCACGCCAAACCAGTTAATGCATACAATAACCAGTAACATAATCGTAATCCACACACCAGGGTTAACTGTATCCCTGGATACCCAGTATTGCATAACCAAAGCTGCTGCCGTAAGCTGATTCGGTGTCACAACAATATATTTAAACCAATAAGTGTATCCTGTAGCAAATCCAAGAGCCGGGTCAACGTAGCGAGAAGCGTAACCGGCAAATCCGTCAGGCAGTGGAATGTACGTAGCCATTTCTCCAAGGGCACACATAACAAGATAGACAATGAATCCGACGAGAGAGTAAGAGATGAAGATAGCGGCCGGGCCAGCTAAAGCAAGAGCCGAGCCTGTTCCAATGAGCAATCCAGTACCGAGGGCGCCACCAATGGCAATCATAGAAATGTGTCGAGCTTTAAGATCTCGCTTCAAACTGTGTTCCTCGTCAAGAGGACCTTTGATCTTCGAGCCGAAGCTCGAAGATTGAGAAGAGACCTTCTCGAGCGTGTAAGCTTCAATATCAGGTTTAGGTGAGTCAGTCATTGTGGGGAAAGTTGCTTGGTGATATGACACTGTAGAACGAAGCTGATGAGTACTGGGATTGCTCTATTTTATATGTTTTGCGCTGGGTTAATTCAATGACGACGCCCACCGAAGATGGGGCATTTAGGGTTTCGGAATAACTGTATTACAGTTAGTCTTTGTAGCACCGCCTTGAGCTAATAATTGTATCCCGCACCCTGAAGCTTAACCTAGTGTGGCGGGTGAAACTAATTTATGATTACATCGCCTTCCGCTTTCGGAAGGCAGAGCTTATGCCACCCACCACCAGTCGCCAAAATTTTATTTTTGGCATTTCCTGCATCCCCATCATCGTATTATTACATACTTTGGCAGCTCTTTTGTCTCTGATATAGCGTGGCTTATTCAGTAGCGTCAGAGCGTGAACTAGTTTTTAGTTTACAGCTGTATGAACTCCGGCGTGAGGCACCAAACTCTACGTTGCTTCCGCCGTCTGTGATGCCGTGCATAATTAACTCGGTGCTCATTCCCCACTGAATTGCCGTGCAATAAATTAGGGTTTGCTACTTATATTGTTTTAAGGTTAGCTTTGGTGCCGCTGGATCGTAGGTTAGTTTTAAACTCGGACATTCTCAGATAAAGTTGGGCCCTCTCAACGACTTTCTGCCGAGATCTCAGCTGTACAAAGTTCTCTTGAAGGCTCTCAACGGCTGGTTCCGGTAATAGCAGTGCCGTTTACTGCAATATCTATTGCGGGTCAAAACCTTTAGGCTAAATTTGGCCGGCAGTTTACGGTTTACTTGCGTCGTTCACAGAGGTGTGATTTGCCTATCGGCTCGGCATATCCGCCAGCTGCTACGGTAACCGAACTATCTTGAACTCGGGTTTGCAGCCTCGGTTGAAATAATTTTCCAAGCAGCCACCAAGCCCTTTAGGTGGTCTGAGCAAGGCATTTCATCAAAGACTCGTAGATAAGCAGCTTGGCCTATAACGAAGCCATCAGCATGCGTCCTCCTGCTTCCACCTGCTGCCTCTCCACCCTGAACTGAGACTTTTACGCCTTCACACTAATCTATCACTCAATAAAGGAGACGTCGGCAGTCACATTTTGCAACCATTGAGACTACTTGACCCGCTATGTTTCACTATATCTTCCGTTAAATCGTCATGTTGTGGCCACCCGAAATATAGTTTGCACTAAGGTTTAAAATAGGATTACAAGGCGCCAACCTTCATGCATGCAATACGCCGCCTTACTCTGAGTTAGCCCAACTCTAAGTCAAACCTTAGTTTGCAAGCGAAGTTTTCGCCCGACTCACAAGCACACCTTCCTAATCCGGCGACGCCGCGTCATCCCTTACCTTATCCTCCACGGGGATTCTGTAAGATAGAACTACGAGTTATGAACGTTCGATGACTATAATTTTGCTCTCATTGTTGAACGGACGACTCCCCCGCGTTTAGCAATTGATAGATTCTGCAAATTCCCTTTTTTGCTCTCTCAGTTGAGATTTCAATTGACTTTTGCTTTTCTTCAACCTCTCGGAAGTTTCCATATTTACGTTTCCATCCAAGGTACTCCGTGCGGCCCTGCCCGAACTTTCATGTATTCTTTCTGTAAGGAAATTCCAGGAATTCAGACGGAAATTGTTTTGTGGGATGATTGTGGAGAAGCGGGGATTTCATCAATAATCGCCTTGTTTCCGGCTCGTTTCCGGCTTGTTTCCCCACGTTTCACGTTTTGAATTCTCTATTCCTGAGATTAGATAACCCGAAGTTGTATTTTGAGTAATTTGCAAATTCCGAAAAACGCCTCGTATCAGACTGCTATTCCAGTACCGTATGGAGGTTAGAAGATACAAAGGGTAGTTGATAAGAGGGAAAAGACGCAGGATATTGACTAGGAAGGGAATATTCAAGAAAAGCATCAAAAAGATCAGAAGGCTCAAAAGGCTCAAATCCCCAGAACTTGCTGGAATCTAGTGAATGATATGCTGGTGTACATTGAGTGCGGTAGTTTCTATTGATGGAATGAAATAGGATGGAATAGGATGAGATAGAATGAGATGTTTGACGGCTTAATATTCTTAATTTCCAAAGAAAACTAAATTTCCTTTCTACAAAAAAAGCCGGAAAATCTGGAGTTAAAATGAGAAAGGATCATTCATTACTGTTTGAGAACTGAGATGCTGGGTATCCTCTGGACTCTGAAATGTCAGTAGTTCTCTGAAATGTGACGTCGCGATGAATATAGTATGATAAGATATATGAGATGGGAGCCAAGTTTGTCAAGAAACACGTTTCATGTGCTTGGCAGCGTTATTTCTTGATAATATGGGAAGTAATAGCTGGAAAGTCGTAAGTGAATGCTACTAGATACGATCGTTTTACAAAAGATTATACTGTGTAGATCAGTGGTGGATATATGATAGATATATGATAATTCTGTGATAGATAAATGATATATATATGATATATGATGCTCTCGATATCATAATTATATGCTTTATGAATAATAAGTCGACAGAGGACTGTTAAAACATGGAAATCGTAACACAATAGTAGTATATACAAGAATATTCTGTTTACTGGAATCTCAGTATGTGAATTTCAAAGATAAGTAAACAAACATCACTCAACAGAGCGCCTCGGTATATCTTCAAACGTTTATATTGTTTTCATGAGAAGTCTCGCAGAGCTGCAAACGTTGAAAGTTCTCTATTCTGTTACTTCTTACTGTCTAGATTGAACTGTGCTGATCAGTAATATGCTAATTGAGGCTCGGGGTGCAAAGTTGAGAGATTTTCTTCTCCTGTTGGATTGTAGGAAAGGAAAAGTGCGGTGGACAACTGTTAAACTGATTGTAAAACAGATAGTATGATAAAAATTCCATTAAAATGATTGAAAAGCAGTCAGTATGATAAGAAGTCCATTAAAATGATTGAAAGTCCATCAACGTAATAAGAATCCCGTTAAAAGGAACAAAAAATACTATACTCGTAATAGAAAACTCACCAAAGTAACAGGTTTCGCTGTTCTTTCGTCTCCTCTTCTGCCTTTCCAAACTTCTATCACCCTCACCTATATATCCACTTTCCCTTCGCCTTTATTCTACTTTTCCTTTGCCTTTCCTATTTTCTCTTCCTTTTCTCCATTTCCTCATCCTTTCTTTCTTTCCTACGTCCTTTCAGCATTTCCTGCCTTCTCTATCTTTCCTGTTGATCTATACATACTATACAACTCCTGTTTAGACTGCTCCTTCAACTCCAATTCTCAAAGAAAAGAGCCCAAATAACTCTTACAAAACCCCTAAGAATCCAGCTGAAAGCTGTCAGAGTCCAACAGCCGCTCCGTCCTTCTTCACACTCCTTCCCGCTTAAATCTTACAATAACCACAATATAACTCATCATTATCACTATACAAATACCCCAAATGCAGTAAAAACCCCTCACATCCCCTCACAACCTAACATAACCAACCAGAACATCAATTTCCCACCTCGGAACCCCACAAAACTCCACTTCCCGAACAATCCCGAGACTACTGCAACACTTTCTGTACTTCTGTGCCAGCCCACGAGTATCCCCGCTCTATATAAGCAGGGGAAATAGCCCATTGATCACCTAATCGTTGAATTAGGATCCCCCGCATAAACTCCATCGTTTCCGGCTCACTCCCGCTATCGTCTCCGCCTGTTCGGTTCAATTTACCATACGCTCGGCCCAGAACTTCCGCTTCTCGGCTTTTTTCCTCCCCCTGTTCCGCTTCCGAACCGGCAACCCCATTTTGCCCGTCTAAAGCGAAAAGCCGGTACAATTTCCTCCGGCTCGGATGGTACAAACTCCTCCCGTGTTCCGCTCGGTCCTCTTCAAGCCGAGACGAATCAAAGGAAAGCTCAAGAAATCGGTGCTGAAACCAGTCTAAATATTTATCCATTTTCGCGGAAGACCACCAGGGCACTTCGCCTGGTGACGCCACGCTGAAATCGGCTAGTTGCCCGTCGTCATGGAGATCTTTCAGCACGCTGAGCCACGCGGAAGTGTTGAAATGCGGGGAATCCGAGCCGAGCCACCAAATATCGAATGCTACCAGTAGCAATCCGAGTAATTTACTATGGTACAAAATATCTGCGGGCCGAGCGCCACAGTTTGGGTATTTCAGTTTAAATTTAACTAATTCAGCCACACTTTGCGCCACATGCCATAATTCAATTGGTAAAGCTAAATGGGAAATACATTGAAATAATTCTAACGCCACACCTACAATAGGCAATTCCACTCCAAACTGCGCCACAATCCAAGCCACAGTTTCAACCTCATAGTAAAATTCATCCGTCGGAACGTCACGTGGCGCCAGCTCATTCTGTAAAGAAACAGGGCCTGTGGCGCCGAATGCCGGATCTGCGGCCAGCAATGCCCCAACTCGGAGATACGGGAGGCGCAGCTCAGCCACAGCTTCCACAAACTCAGCAGCCGTTATAGGAACTCTAAGCACATTACACGCCACAAAACAAATAGCTAGGGGGCGCAGCAATGTGGCGGTTGCCATTTTAGTCTGAATATGCCGACTAGGGTGGCTGTCAATTAAATCCGTTTTAGTATAAACGGCAAGGCTCAACTGCCACATCTGCTGCGCCACACGCCGAACCTCGGCATCCACGCCACGTTCGGCAACCAGCCAGTCCAATTGCCGAATTAAAACCGCTTGTAAAGCCCGGAAAAGGTATTCTTGCCGATCCGCTCCGTACAATTCGGGCCGAGCACGGGATTTCGGCTCGGCCGAGCGGGCCGCCTTCGGCAGCGCCAGTTTCCGCGTTTGTACGTAATCTTCCTCGTCATCTTGAATGTCTAAATCCCCGGCGCGCACGTGCCCGTTGCGGCAAACGGATTGTCCGTCGGCTTTACGCCAGAAAGTCGATTGGCAGTTATCGACGCCACAGACGGGGCCTTTGGTCCACAGGCCGCTCATGAGGGGTTGGGAATGAAGGGGCAGAAGGGTATAAAAGCCGAGGGTTGGCTGCGGAACGGAAAAAGCGGAACGGAGCGGAACGGAACGGAACGGAACGGAAGAAGGAATTTTTATCGGGTAATTAGGGATGACGTAATCTGAAATGAGGATATGGTTGCGGGGGAGAGCGGAGAGATGGAAATGGGAGGAAGGAAAAGTCAGGGAAACTCAGGGAAAGCTGAGTAAAACGTGCGGCTTGTGGGTTATAATGAGGGGTACGGTGGAAGGTATTTGGAATATATTTATCTGGGCAACTATTTCAGCGTACTTAAACCACATTGAAGGATATAAATGCCTGTCTGAATGATTGATATTCTTGTTATCTTTATTGATAGCGTAATCCGAATTAGGGTAGCTGAGCAACCCTTGATTTAAGATCACGTAATCACAGAATTCCTCCTCTTCCACAGCACCGAATTCCTTGCCAACTTTGCCCCTGCAAGTGTTCTAACACCTTTAACAAAATACTCCAAACCTTCCCCTTCTTCTCCTCATTTACAGTTACTCCTTCTTCCACCCGTGTAGCGATCGACACTCGCCCACTCACACGGCACTTATTTTAATTCCCCTATTTACGCTTACGTAATCAACCCACACTTCGGGTCTCACTCCGCCCACCCCGCCCACCTCGGAACCCAAAACTCCCCTATTTCCCCGCTTCCGTCACTCCTACCCCGCCCCAACCCCGCCTACGTCATTCTACACTTCATTCATAATGCATTCCATAGCAGTTCTATACATTGCAGCAGCATTACACGCCCATTTCGGCTAGTAATGCCGTCGCCCTGGCCCACTGGGCGCTCCCCCTGGACCCCCCGGCCCTCCCGGCCCGCCAGCACCCCGCGGACTCGGCGCTCCGTACGCCGGCCCGCCAGCCACATACGGCTGCATCCCGGCGCCGTAAACAGGCCGCCCGTATCCTGCAGGATATGTATACCCTGCAGGAGCGGGCATAACCGGTTGATACGCCCCTACGTAAGGCATTTGCCCTGCTACAACTGGCTGGCCCAACATCGGCATCGGCATAATCGGTGCCGCCATCTGCCCCGCCATCGGCATCGGCGCCATCATTGTAACCCCAGAATTGGGCGAATAGTACGGCGTTTTCACCATAAATGGCGATCCCATAGCTTCTGGAACGGCAAAAACACTACGATACGATTGTTCTACTGTGCTGTCCCAAGCGGGGGCCACTGTGAACGCCGGGTCCACGTGAGGGGCGGTTCCCGGTGGCGCAGTGGCTTTTGCATACAGAAATGGGTTAAAAGCGGTTCGAATTCCGGGCCGAGCTCGGCTTTTCGGTTTCGCTTGGGTGAAAAACGCGGGTGGTTGTGGCGCAGAGTTTGTTGGAGTTCCGCGTTGTTGTTTATGTGGCTGAGTGGTTCTTTTTTGTGGACTAAACTGTGGCGCAGTTTGTTTCCCTGGGGATCGGGAATTTTTAGCAAAGCTCGGCACAAAGGAAGCTGCCGCGGGGTTAAATTTAAGTGGCTGTTTGCGGGGGGAAGTTGCCGATTGTGGCTGAGTGGCTGAAGTGGCTGAAGTGGCTGAAGTGGCTGAAATTGCCTGATTTGTGACAACTTTCGGACCTCCGGGAGTTTCTTTTCCCGTCGGAATCGGCAACGATGCCGCTTCTGCCCCAATTGTTGCCCCGCTTGTTGCCCCGCTCGGCTGCCCCGCTTTCCCCGCGTCTGGTTTCGGCTTCATTGACGCCGGAATCTTGAAATTCGCCGAGAATTCCTTTAAAGAGTTGATTTCTGTGCGTGAATCCCAGTGATCTGATGGTTTTGTGTCATTCCGAGCGTCTAAAGTTGCCGAATCGGAAGCTTTTTGTGGTACTTTCGGCTCTTTCCGCTCTTTCGGCTCTTCCGAACCTTCCAAATCCGTCAAATCCTTCGGCTTTACGTTCTCCTCGGTGCCTACGCCGATCCACGTGCCAGCCGTCGCTGACACAATCGCAGGATCTGTGTCAATTCCTTCCGTTCCGTTCCGGAAAGCCGGCGGCACGTATTTCCCTTTTCCGCTTCCGCTGCCACCCGTCGTCGGCACCACAGAAACCTTACTTTTAATAGCCTGTAGAATTTCTTGGCCCTTTTTAGCTCCGCTCGGAGTTCCTACGATACCTGTATTCCTATTTGTACTCCCGCTTCCGCTTCCACTTCCGCTTCCGCTTCCGCTTCCTACGGCTACAAACTCCCGGGTAACTCCGGAATATTTATCCTCCTCATCTACTCCGCTATCGTCTACTACAATCCCGCGTTCCTCGGCTAAATGCGCATTCCCTCCGGTATCCTGGGCAGTGATTTCCCGAGCCAATTGCTCCGCTTTCCGAGCTCTTTCCGCAAAACCTGGTGTATCGGTAGCTAACTTTGTGGTGTATAATTCTTCCCGAAATTCGGATCGGATACCGAATTTGGCTTCATTAACGGCAAATTGATCCCAAGATCCGCTTCCGCTTCCGCTTCTGCTTCCGATTCCGCCAGTTTCTTCCTCTAACGCCATTCCGAGAAACTCCGAGTCGCCCGTTTCCGGTTTCCAAGGCTGCAAAGGTCTCTGGCGGGCCGGCGCGGATGTTCCGGCAGTTCCGGCAGTTCCGGCAGAGATATCGGCATCGGTTTTGAACCCCGAGCGGGGTTTCGGGTCCGGATTGAGATTTACAGAAAGAAATTCAATAGCTACTAATTCTTTAGGCGGGATTACAAGTTCTGATTGTGGTATTTGATTAGAATTAGAATTGTTGGGAAATCTCGGGTCGAAATCACCTGGCGCGGGGGTTTGCAAAACTGATTGTTTTAGTACAATACCGATTTCCGTTTCTGTGTTTACCGCTGATAATATTCCTGTATAACGAGCGCCTGACGCCACAGTAGCCACAATTTTTGATCCGACCGCCTTCCCAAATAGGAAGTTCAGTTTTTTATGCATAAAATTAATTTGTGGATTATTATTATTATTATTTTGAATTTGTGGCGTTGTTAAATGACTTGAATCGCCCGTCCATGCCGAATTAGAGCGCCGAGAACCCGACGGAACACCCGGTGGCTTAGCAGATTTGTTGAAAGCGGCCATTATAAATACCCGATTGAGTTTTGACCGGAAATAGTGACTTTGTGGCTGATTTTTTTTTTACCGAGAACGCGTACAAAAACAGAGATAGAAAATAGATTTTTGTACCTTCGGTCCGTCTTAAGAGGGCGACGGTGCTCCGACGGCGGAGTTCCCAGGGAAAATCGCGCACAGAGAGGTGGCAGAAACCGCTGGAGGTTTCAGGGGTTGGGTTTTGTGCTTTTTGTGGTTAAAAATTCGGTTCGGCGGGACATCCGAAAGAACCGCGCGGTTCGGATGTTTTTGAAATTGTGGTACTTAAAAGGGGGTGTTTGGGTGTTACAAAATTGAGGGGGCGCGCGCGGCACAAAGGGAGAGAAATTGCGGAGATAATATAATGTAGTAGCGGAGATGATAACTGGCAATAGCGGATATGATAAGGGTGTAATTCCGGAAACGCGGAATGGTAGAAACTCGGATAGAAAAAAGGCGGAAAATGCCGTTAAATGCCGAATTTCAAGAAAATGTATGAATAAATATACCTTTTAGTATTCTAATATACACTGAGATGTTCCTATAGTAAATAAAATCGACCGTAGGCACCGTTGGTTGATCATATTTGTACTTCTTGTGTTCTCTGCCATAGTAAAAACGGCATTTTCCGTAGAATTATTCCGGAAACGATGCCGGAACGCCACAAACGGCTTGCCAAACTTCTCACCGAGTTCCCCGCGCCACAATTGACAATTGTGTTTCCACCTCTCGGCACGCAGCCACCAGAGACTGCAGTGGCGCAGTATTCTCGTCTATAGCTGACAGTTTCCCGTTTAATTGATACAAAACGGATTTCAGTTCTTCATCGGTATTCTAAAGCCATAAAACCAGGTTAAAATTCCGAACTTTTTATATCCACAAATACAATTTTACCGAACTTACCGGATCGTAGTGTTCTGTAGGAGTTTCCCGAACACTTTCAAGCACTATTCTGCTTGTTTGCCCCTCCTGCCCCTCCTGCCCCGCATTTGACTGCCCCGCCTGCCCCGCCTGCTGCCGCCGACCCCGCAACGCCTGCCGCATCCGTTTCAGCTGCTCGCGGTCCATCGCGAGACCTCTGCTTCCGTTAGTACTCATTTCGGCTTTTCCCGATGTTCCGTTTCCGAAGTTGCACAAAGTCACACATACTGTTTCTCCTGTTTTATAGTGCTGTTTAGCTGTTTGATTTGTGCTAAATCGAATGACAAAACCTCTTCATATCGGGACTGAACTGTCAGTATTCATATTCATATTCATATTTGTGTTCCATTTGGTTCCGTTCCGCTTCCGATTCCCGCTCCACAATCACAAAAGTCATACCTGCAATTCCCTTTGTGCGTCTAAATCAAATTCCCCGTCCCGAAATCCGCTCGGGAATGAAGCTCGGGAAAGTTTCCGATCGAGTCTGCCTTGATTAGTACATTGAAGACTTCCGTCACATTTAATACCACTTATTTGTCCCCTGCTTACTCTGCCATTAAACTATTGAGATATTTAGCGTTCCGACTTCGGGCCGACGCGTTCCGAGAATGTTTCCGATTCGCCGATGCCGAGATTATAGACTGCTGTACCAGTGATTGGACAGCGGATACAGCGTTAGAACTGAGTGGTTGCCACAGTTTCCGTCTTTGTGCCGCCGAAACGGGTTTCTTGATTGTCCGGAACTCCGTGGCATCCGTCTGGGTGTCCGCCGGCTTTTGTGGATGTCCCCGCGGGTCGTTAAAATGCTCCGAGACCATCCGAGAGTAGATTATTTACCGGTTTGAGACAGTAGAACCCGATTTCTTCCGCGTTTGTGGCTGTATACCTTGAGAATTTATTCCACAGACACCTTTTATTGTTATTCCGAATGTACAAAAGTCCCGTTTTCGGCTCGGCTTCGGCTTCGGCTTCGGAGTTCGGAGTTCGGATTTCGGCTTGGAAGTTCGCGTCGCGTCTCAATTTCGCGTTTGTCCGGATAGAAATGTGTCCCGATAGCGAAATCATCGGAACGTATCCGGACACTCGGCTGTCCGGACAGGCGACCCGTCAAACCGGACGATAAACAAAGCGGATGAAAAGCGGAAGGCAGCGGGTCATCCGAGATGTGAGAATCCGCGCCGAATGATAATGCCGAAGTGTTACAAAGTTACAAAAGAGGAATTACTTGATTTGTGGTATTTTCGGCGTTTTGTATGGTTACAAATATCAATTGATATGACACAATCGGAGTAAAAGCGGAAGCGGAAGCGGAATACTATTATTACAATTACCGCAATGACGGAAGCTACTTCGGCATTGGCAAAGTAAGTGAGATGGCACAAAAAGGAGAATGCCGAGAATTCGGAGAAGAAACGGAAGACGGAAACGGAATATCAAATATCTATGGACTCTGAAAACTGAAGAATAGGAAACCAAAACTGGGGAAATTATGGTGAAATCTGAAGAATTCAGGGGGGAATTTATTCAATATTGGAAATCGGCTTTTTAGGCTGGAAATTCCTCGGCTTTTAGTTGGTTTTATAGTCGGTTTTTTTAGTATTCTTTTCATTTCTTTCCCCTGAATTTCTACAGGTTTTTTCCACTTTTCAGCTGGTTTTGAGAGAAATGAATCTTCCGTTGTATTTTATTTTATTATTTATTTTATTATTTATTTCATTGTTTTATTATTTTCTCCATTTTATTTCATATTAATTCCTATTATCCCATCCTTTTTCCGTGTTATTTCTTCCTATATCTTCTTATACTCTCCAAAATCATTCGTAAAAGAACCGTAAAAGAACCGTAAAAGAATTGTAAAAGAATTGAAAAGAATTGTAAAAGAAAACATCCATTTTCCCAGTATTGGACACTTTATAGTATTTTGTATTATGTATTATTTTGTAGTATTTTGTAGTATTTTCTAGTATATTGTACTATTCTGTATATTCTCTTCATTATTCTCATTATTCTGTGATATTTTACTCTATTATCTTTATTCTAATTTATCTTCTTTTACTCTCTTATAGGTTTTACTCTTTTCTGTTTCTTCAATTATCATTTTATCTTATTTAGTTATTCTCTTTATTCATTTTATCATCTTTATCTATTCTTACTATTTTCTTTATTCTCTTTCTTCTCTTTCTTCTCTTTCTTCTCTTTCTTCTCTTTCTTCTCTTTCTTCTCTTTCTTCTCTTTCTTCTCTTTCTTCTCTTTCTTCTCTTTCTTCTCTTTCTTCTCTTTCTTCTCTTTCTTCTCTTTCTTCTCTTTCTTCTCTTTCTTCTCTTTTATTACCTTTAATTATTCTTCTATTATCTTTGAGTTTCCCTCTATTCATTCAATTATCCTTCTATTCTCTTATATTGTTCTTCTGTTCCTTCAATTATCCTTCTATTTTCTCTATTATCTTTATTCATCCTCCTATATTCTTTTTATTCCTTCTTTATATTGTATTTGGACTTTTTGATTTCCTTTAGTCGTTTATCCTTCTATTCTTTCCGTCATTTCCATCCTTTTTTCCCTTTTCATCCTTTCCATCTTTTTTATTCTTTTCATAGTTTTCATTCTTTTTATCCTCTTCCTTTTGTTCTTTCCTATCTCCTTTATTCCGTTATGTTAGATTTCTACCATGTTATTTCTTTTTCTTTGTCTTCTTGTTACTGAAATTCTCATGCTGTTTATTGTAACTACTCTTATTTTTATTCTTTCTATGTGATGTTATTTGTATTATTCTTATTCTTATTATTACTATTATTTGTATTATTCTTATTATTTGTATTATTTCTAATGTTTCTAATATTTCTAGTATTTCTACTATTTTTACTATTTCTATTACTTCTTCCTCCTTCCTCCTTCCTCCTTCCTCCTTCCTCCTTCCTCCTTCCTCCTTCCTCCTTCCTCCTTCTCATTTATCACTTACTAACAAATCCAGAGTTGCCGAACTGATTAAATCACAAGATGTGAGTTTCTTCCTATTGAATCGACTCACTAAATCCCCATCTAACGTGTAATTTTCCCCATCTTCTGTAGGATTTAGAAAACATTTCAGCGATTCGTGAAAGATTTGTAAAAGAAAAAACAGCAATTGACGTTCATTTACGTGCAGCTGCTCAAACTCAAGTTGAGGATTCAATGAACGGATTGGCTGCTTTGAATTCTGCGAAAGTTTCAATATCGGAACTGAAGAAGAATTTAGCAAAGGTGAGAAGAGCTGAGAAGAAAGAGGAAAGGAAAAACTGGGATATCGTAAAAGGTTTGTGAATACTAACTGAATGGCAATTCAGGTTAACAAAATAGCTGATGAGTCTTTTGGATCTGTTCAGGATTATAAAGTGATTTCTGATGTAAGTAAGAGAGGAAATGAGGGGAAGAATGGAGAAAAGAGAAAGGAGAAAAGAGGATGTAGAAATTATCAGGCTTTATATTGCTGTAAACTCTTAGAAGTCTGATAGTTTGGAGATTTGGTATTGTAGGAGTTTGGTAGTTTGTAAATTTGACATTTTAAGAAGTCTGGTAGTTGGTATTTAAGAATTCTGGTTATTTAGCAGTCGGATATTCTGAATATCTGCTATTTTAAATGCCTGATATTCAAGAAATCTGCTATTTAAGAAATCTCCTATCTTAGAGGTTTGATATATTGGAAATCTGTTATCTTAGAAGTTTGATATTCTAGAAATCTGGTTATTTGAAAGTCTTCTATTCTATAAATCTGATATTATAGAAGTTTAACAAAATCATTTTGATTTCAATTTTCTGTTTCTGTTTCTTTCTTTCTTTCTTTCTTTCTTTCTTTCTTTCTTTCTTTCTTTCTTTCTTTCTTTCTTTCTTTCTTTCTTTCTTTCTTTCTTTCTTTCTTTAATCAATTTCTATACTTTCTCATCTCTTATCAATCAACTTTTTACTCTTTTATTTGATCTACTAAACAAAATATCAGTTGTTTCATCTTCATACTTTCGACCCTTTTATTTCTGTTTGCTGTTTCCTCTCTATAAACTATTCCAGTTTATTAGCATTTCCGTGTATTATTACTTTCCATTACTTCCTATTATTACTTTCTATATCTTCTATATTCTCTATATTTTCTATTTCCTCCTCTTTTCGCCCTCCAATTCCCATTCATTCTGCTCGTTTTACTAACAAATAAGATGTCTAAAATACATGATAATTTCACGGAATCTCTGCAAATATACGACAGCTTGAGAACATTGCATGACGATATCGATTATTGCAAGCAATTGATTCTGGAAGATGGAGAATGTAAGTATTAGTATTGAATAGTTTAGTGAGTTATGGGGGATAATAGGAGATTAAGGAGACTAAGGAGGTCAATAAGGTAGCTGAGGAGATAAAGGAGACTAAGGAGATTAATAAGGAGATCAATAAGGGATATAAAAGTATGAAAAAAAAAGTGAAAAAACTCCGAGAAGATTGGAAATTTTCGACTCGAAGCTGAATGAATGTGATGAGATGGTCTGGGATGAGATGTGAAGGTCTGATGAGTTGAGATGAGATGCGATGTGGTGTCTGAGATGAGATGCGATGTCGATATCTAGGGTGAGATGCGATGTCCGGATTTGAGATGATAAGAGTGCTTTTATACGTTCACCGCTGGCTGGATAACCAAATAATTACGTCGATTTGAATCATTTCAGCCAGTTAATCATTCAAGTAGTCTTTCTATGGATTTACGGCTTTTCCGGAGTTGTTTGAGTGCTCCAAGTACTTCATTACATCTCATCTCATGACATCTCATGACATTTCTTCTCATTTCATCTCTCATCTCTCCTCTCTTCTAATCTCTCTTTTTATCTCTCTTTTCTCCTTAAATTTCTCCATACCTTTAGTTTCCTACCTTCTGGTATTTCCTCGTCTGTTTCTGCTTTATCAGCACACCCTTTTCTGCTGTAAATTGACGTAAATCGGCAATGTTTGTCCAGATTTCTCTATTTTGAGCTATTCTGATAGGTTTAAACGTCAGGCTTATTCACTGCATTGCATTTTCAGTTTGAATGTTAATGTGGTTAGTTTGCTTTCCGTTTATTTCCTTTTTGTTTGCCAGTTTTCTCATGTAAATCGTAGTTTGTATGCCTAATTTTTAGCAGATTTCTCGGATTTCTGGTAGATTTTTCAGTTTTTCATTAGATTTTCTGAGTTATATTTGATTTTTCTTGGTTTTTCTTGATTTTATTTGTTGTTTATTATAATTTCTCTAATTTCTTCTGATTATTTCTCATTATTTATCATCATTTCTCGTTTTTCGGTTCTCATTTCTCATTTCTCATTTCTCAACGTATCTTCAGTATTCCTTTACTTTTTCTTTTCCTCGCCAAATTTCTTCTCTTTTCTCTCCTTTTCTCTCCTTTTCTCTCAGTTCTTTGAGTTTTCATCCTGATATATTTGTTTATATTCAGTTAGTTCCTTTTAAATCTCATATTTCTGTGCTTTCTTAGTCGTTTCTTGTCTTTATTTTTTCTCTTCCTTAATTTCTCTCTTTTTTTTATTGCACTCTTTTCTTTATTTCCTTGGACACTTTGCTTGATTTTATCTTTCATCCTGCAAATTCCTTCATTATTTCTTTTTAATTCCCTTCGGTTATTTCTCTTATTTCAACTTTATTGTCTATTTGTTTATTATATCTTCTATAAATTCCTTCTCTCTTCTCTCTTCTTTCTTCTATTCTTTGTAAAAATATTTATCTCTGCATACTGCTTTTCACTTCTCAGTTTCCATCTTTTCTATTCTATGATATCCTTCTTTGTTATGTTTCCTTTCTATTATGTTTGCTCTATATATCGAATCTTTCATTCCTATTTCCTATAGAAGATATATCTTGACATAATGCTTTTCATCGTGTATTTTCTAGTTTCTATTTCAAGTTTCTATTTCAAGTTTCTATTTCTAGTTTCTATTTCTAGTTTCTATTTCTAGTTTCTAGTTTCTATTTCTAGTTTCTAGTTTCTATCTTTTATCTTCTATTTTCTGTTTTCTATTTTATATCCTATCTTCTATCCTCTATATTTCATATTCTATATTCTACATCCCATATCCTATATGCGATATTCGCTATTCTTTGTTTGATCTTCTCTATCCTCTATTCTATAATCATTATTTGTTTCATTTCTCTCTACTGTATCCTCTCTCCTCTATCATTTATTCTCTATTTCATCCTCTCTGTCCTCTATTTATTCTCTATTCCATCTTATATATATTATAATCTCTACTCTATTCTTTACTCTACTTTCTATCTGTTCCATATTCTCCATTCCATATTCTCCATTCCATATTCTTTATTCCATATTCTCTATTCCTATTCTCTATCCCATCTTCTCTATTCCATCTTCTCTATCCTCTATTCTATTTTCTATCCTCTATCATTTAACCTCTATTCTATATTCTATTTCCTTTATTCTATACTCTATATTTATTTTATCTTCTCCATACTCTATACTCTATACTCTATACTCTGTTCCATATTCTATATTCTATATTCCTTCTACTCTATTCCATCTTCTCCATTTTTAGTCTCTATTCTATATTCTTTATTCTTTATTTTATATTCTATTTTCTGCTTTATTCCATATTGTTTCTACTGTATTCTCTATTCTATCCTCTATCCTCTATTCTATCCTCTATTCTATCCTCTATTCTATCCTCTATTTTATTACCTCATTCTCCTCCTTCCCCTCCCTCCCCCTCCCCATTCCCTACTAACTTCTAGTCCACCTGTCCTCCCCAATGCCCAACCTCCTCTCCTCCCACTACCATCTCATCCGTCTGCGATACCTCGAAGATAAACTCAACCTGATGGCCGCCTCAGCCTCGGAAGACACCCGAAGAACGGTAACTCGGCATTTCCTGCCTCTGCAGCACGTAGTACAGCTGTTTGAGGATAACCTGGCCGATATTGCTGGAGGATTGCTGGAAATTGTAAGAGAAAACAACCAATCGTTAGTAATTAGAGTAGCAAAGATGTTAGATTATGAAGAGAAAGAAGATCTTAAAACACGTATAATCAACGATATATACGAAAAACAGAAAGAAAAACTACGTAAGGAATTCCGTGGAGGCACTACAGGTCAAGCAAAGGCGAAAGAACTGTCTAAACATTTCCATGGGCGGAATCTGACGGAAAGGAGGACCCCCTATGGATATAAAGAGAAGTTTTTCCAAGCTTTGCAGCTGTCAGTGCAGGAAACGTTTGCTAACTGTCAAGCAGCGTTTGGGGATGATTTATTCTCGCTGTTGGACAATTTAGACTGGATATTCAATGATTTGTTCTTAGTAAAACAGGAATTAACTGCTTTAGTACCTTCTAGATGGGATATCTTCACTGTAATGTACGAATTGTATCACGGCGAAGCCCAGAAAATGATATTCAGTTTACTTGCTCGTCCAGAGATTCAGGCGCAGGAACTTTTGAGAATCCTGGAGTTTGATAAAACCTACTGCGATGTCATGCACAACGAGCTGGGAATTCCCCGGGAAGAAGTGAAAGACAGCGCAGAACCTGGCAGATCCAGAGAAGGGGCGTCGCTGCTGCTTGGAGGTAAGAAAATCGAACTTTTAGACGAGTATTTACAGCTTTTAGTCCGTAAAATGCAAGAATGGCTACATAATATAACCGAAACGGAGACTCGGGAGTTTCTTACTAGAGATTCTCCGCCCGAAGTGGATGCCGACGGGTTTCTCGGGTTAAAAGGCGCCAATCTGGTGTTTAAAATGTTCAGTCAGCAAGCAGAAGTCGCAGCTGACTCGGGACAGGCGCGGATCCTGGCAGGAGTGATCCGAGAGTTCTCAGGATTGCTGACAAAACGCCAGGAATCGTGGAGTACGCTTGTACAGTCTGAGATCACCCGCCAGTTAGAGTACGATCGGGAAAACTCGGAAAAGACGAAACGGAAGAGTATGTTTGTAAAATTCCGTCGGAATAACTCGGAATTGACTCCGGACGATTTTGGGGAGTTCCCCGGTGGACTTATAGAATATTTGATTGCTTTTGCCAACGATCAGATCAAAAGCGCGGATTATACGGAAGCTGTGCTGAATAAATGCGGGAATATGGTGTCTAAAAAGTACCGTGGAGATATTTCGGCGGCTTTAAACCGGCTAATTGACGGGTACGCCGCGCTGGCCAAGGAATGCGTTGACGGATTGATCAAAATTGTGTTTTCCGACTTGGCCGAACCGTTCCGGCATGTTTTCGGTAAAAAATGGCATCATACAGAACAGTACACTGTACAGATACGGGATACTTTACTGGATTATCTACAGGAGTTCCAGGAGAGTCTGAATCCTTATTTGTTTGAAGTGTTAGTAGAAGATGTGCTGGATGCCACTGTAGTTAACTATGTGGCCTGTTTGAAGCCTCAGCATCATAAAATGGACAGTAAATCGAAATCTTCAGGCCCAAATGTAAGTAAAAGCGAAACTACCGTAGCAGGATTGGCTCTGAGTAGCGGGCTATCGTTTCCTGCGTGCGTAGAAGCTATTAAACGAGATGTAGGGATGTTGTATGACTTCTTTGTACAGTATACGGATCCCAGTGCTGTGCAATTGGAGTTCCGTATCTTTGAGCATTTGCTGGATTTGCTGGAGATTGATTTGACACAGCAGAGTGCGGAAACAGAGAAACAGTTGACTGAGAAGTACGAAGAGATTCTCAATGACTATTGGGACTGTCCTGTAGCGTTTATAGAGTATTTTGTGAAAGCGGCGCGCCGTGGGCACAGAACTGTCGATAGCAAATGGCTGGCGGAGTTGTTAGCCGAGTGCCGAGCCGTTTCTCGGGAGGTTATATTGAGTGCAAACTCGGGGGATCGTCAGCCGACGTATATGGGCAAGTTTTTGAAGATATAGTGGAAGATGGGAGGCTGGGTGTATTTAATATAATATATCAGTAAACAGGAGTCAGTAGAGGTTATGTGGATGTGGAAGAGGATGTAAATATTGGTTATTTGGTTATTTGGATAATTGGATGTTTGGTTATTTGGTTATTTGGATATCTGAAAACCTGAATATCTGAATACCTGAATATCTACTGGAGAATCTGATATTCCCATAGCAGCAGGCCAAGTAATTGAAAAGAGCTTTACTGGTCTTTCCTGGATTATGCTTAAGATGTGTAGGGTGTAAACAACGTGAGGAAGAAGCTGAGCAGAGGAATCTGGAAGAAAGAAATATTATTGCTGGAACTGCGGCTTTTCTATTCACTGGGATTCACTTGATGATTCTCGCCAAATATCTGGATAATTCTGGAGAGGAAAGAAAGTGCAGAGTGCCTTAACATATGGGAAATGAAAATGCTTGAAGGTTGGAGAATATGTCTGTTGATAAAGCTTCTGGTAGTATGGAAGAATCTGGAGGAGAGATTCTAGTATGGAAGTTTTATGTGAATTATGGAGAATGAAGAATGAAGAATGAAGAATGAAGAATGAAGAATGAAGAATGAAGAATGAAGAATGAAGAATGAAGAATGAAGAATGAAGAATGAAGAATGAAGAATGAAGAATGAAGAATGAAG